>JALNIE010000434.1:0-22560 GCA_026122505.1 Aldabrachelys gigantea
CTGGGAGGGCAGTGGGGGCTAGTGGTTAGAGGGGTGGGGGAACCAGGACTCCTGGGTTCTCTCCCAGCCCTGGGAGGGAGTTGGGAGCTGGTGGTTAGAGGGGGGGATCCAAGAGTCCTGGATTCTCTCCTGGCCCTGGGAGGGGGGTGGGGTCTGGTGGTTAGAGGGGGGATCCAGGACTCCTGGGTTCTCTGCCCGGCCCCGGGAGGCGGGTGGGATCTGCTGGTTGGGGAGGGGGGATCCAGGACTCCTGGGTTCTCTGCCCGGCCCTGGGAGGGGCGTGGGAGCTGGTGGTTGGGGAGGGGGGATCCAGGACTCCTGGGTTCTGTTCTCTCTCTGGCTCCAGCCTCGGCAGGGCAGCGCATCTTCCCCCTGCTCCCGCTGTGCGGTGAGGGGCCGCTCTTGTTCTCTGCCAGCTGGGGGGGGGGGGGGGGGGGGGCTGGACTTGGCCTTCCCCCCCAGCAGGAAATTCCCCCCTCCCCCAGGAGACAAGAAAACCAGCAGCTGCTGGGAAGTCACAACAGCCTGTAATTACCGCATGGATCGGGGTTAACCCTTGAAGGGCTGCAGCCCCCTGCCCGGCCGGTGCCCCTCACTCCCGACCCACAGCCCCCTGCCCGGCCAGTGCCCCTAACTCCCGACCTGCAGCCCCTGCCCCCACAGTCCTGCCGGTGCCCCTCACTCCTGACCCGCAGCCCCAGCTACCTCAGCCCTGCCGGTGCCCCTCACTCCCGACCTGCAGCCCCCAGCCCTGCCAGTGCCCCTCACTCCCGACCTGGAGCCCCCTACAGCCCTGCCAGTGCCCCTCACTCCCGACCCGCAGCCCCTGGCAGCCCAGCCCTGCCCCCACAGTCCTGCTGGTGCCCCTCACTCCCGACCTGCAGCCCCTGCCGGCTGCCAGCCCAGCCCTGGGCTCCCCACCCCCCAACTCTGCTGAAAGCTGGTGCAGTTATTCTGTGTGCCAAGGGGGCCGTAGCTCATGACTGGCTCTGTGCCCGGGTTGCTGTGGAAGCCAGAGATGGTTCCTGGCTCTGGCTGCCTGTGCGGCTGCGGAGTGGAAACCGTCCCCCCGGCCTGCGGGTCCAGGTGGCCCCTGGCCTGCGAGAAGACGAGGCAGCAAGATCTAGATCCTTAGCCCAGACGGGAGCCGTGTGATCAGCCCGCCGGCCCGTGGCCCTTCCCTGCGTGAACGCCCAGCTAGCCCCCAAAACAGCCCATCTCCAGGCTGCCCCCCACGCCCCTCAGTCAATGGCCCCCACGGTTCCCTACCCTCCCTGATCAAAGTCTGCCACTTGGGCCCACTGTGACTTGCCTGCGGCCAGCCATTGGGTTGTGCTAAATCGGTGCCTGCCTGAGAAGGGAATGAACCCGTCTTTGTTGGCCATGCTGGGACCAAGACCCCGGGATCAAATCCCTCCTTCGCCTCCTCTTGTTCAGCCGTAGCTGTCGGGGCCCAGTGGCTCCCGGGCGGCTGACTGGCCACCGCCCCCCACAAATCTTTGTCCACGGAGCTGCCCCCTTCCCCGGGAGCGGCGGCTTGGGACTCCAGGTTTAGCTCCCAGTGGCCACCGGAGAGCGCTCCCCGGGGGCCCCCCGCTCAGGGGGTGCCAAGGGAGCCCCACAGGGCTGGGAGGAGGGCCATGGGGGCGTTTGTTGGGGGCTGAGGGGCATCCAGAGGGGCGGTCGGTGGATGGACAGCGCGGCTCGGGCCTCGGGAGTGTCTGGCCAATGCCCACACAGCGACCACCATCTGTCCCCCTGCCCCTCCCTCTCTCCCTCCCTTCCTCTATCCACCCCCACCCCTTCCTCCCTCCCGCCCTCCCTCCATCTATCCATCCCACATCCCTTCCTCCATCCACCCCCACCTCTCCATCCATCCATCCACCCACCCCCCATTCCTTCCTCCCTCCCTTCCTCCATCCATCCATCCACCCACCCCCACTCCTTCCTCCCTCCCTTCCTCTATCCATCCATCCACCCACCCCCACTCCTTCCTCCCTCCCTCCCTCTATCCATCCATCCTCCACCCCTTCCTCCATCCATCCATCCATCCCACATCCCTTCCTCCATCCACCCCCACCCCTTCCTCCATTCATCCATCCATTCTCCACCCCTTCCTCCATCCACCCCTTCCTCCATCCATCCATCTGTCTGTCCATTCCTCCATCTATCCCCTTCCCCTCTCTTCCCTCCCTCCCTGTGCCCTCTATCTGCCCAGCCCCCCATGTAACTAAGGTGCCCCCCAGCCCTACTCCCCCTAGCACAGCGCCTCCCGCCCCACAGCGCTGTGGTCTCCTGTCCAGTACATGCCCCCTCCCAGCCCTGCTGAGCGCAGTCCCCCAGCAATGAATGCCCCAGGCAGAGAATGGGGTGTCCATGGGGGTGGCTTTATTGAGGGGTCCGGGAGACATCACTCTGGGGGCAGGATGGGGGTCACCACTGGGGGAGGGAGGAGCAGTGTGGGATGTGGGAGGACCAGGGTGTGGGGGGATTGGGGTGGGGGGGTCAGGATTAGGGGCAATTGGGGTGGGACAGAGGGATCTGGTGCAGGATTGGAGGAGTCACCCCATGTATGAAGCCAGAGGGGCGGTGGTGGTGGGGGGTCAGGTCCAGCCTTCGCCCTAAGTCAGGGGAGGGCAGCATGGGGCTGGGAGCCCCTCACCCTGCGTCGGTCCTCAGAGCCCCGGGGGGGGGCAGGTCCAGGAGAAAGGGCCGGAGGTCGGCAGAGATAAAGGACAGAGGTACCTGGGGGAGAGATGGGGCAGGAAGAAGGGAAGGAGAAAGGCAGGAAGGAGGAGAGAGAGGTTATTGGCAAAGAGCCGCTGCCCCTGCCCTGCCCTTGGGGAGAGGGGGCACTTACCTGAGGGGCCATGGCTCAGGCTGTGGGGCTCACTGGGGCTGAGAGGTTCGGGGGCCAGGGCCTGGGCCAATGCCACGGCTGCCGTAAAACTCCACCACCTGGTTGGGGACCTCAGCCAGCACGCACCTGGCCAGCGCTGCCGGTGGCACCTGCGGAGAGACGGAGGTGATGAGGCGGAGCCGGACGGAGGAGGGCGGATGGAGGGAGCATGGCGGAGCCGGACAGAGGAGGGCAGACGGGGGGAGCGCGGTGGAGCTGGACGGAGGGGGGCGGACGGAGGTAGGGCGGGGGAGCCGGATGGAGGAGGGCAGACGGAGGGAGCGCGGGGGAGCCGGACGGAGGAGGGCGGATGGAGGGAGCGCGGGGGAGCAGGATGGAGGAGGGTGGACAGGGGGAGCCGGACGGAGGAGGGCAGACGGAGGGAGCGCGGGGGAGGCGGATGGAGGAGGGCGGACAGGGGGAGCGTGGCAGAGCCGGATGGAGGAGGACGGACGGAGGGAGGGCGGGGGAGCCAGACGGAGGAGGGCGGACGGAGGGAGCGGGGGGGAGCCGGACGGAGGACAGACGGAGGGAGCGCGGGGGAGGCGAACGGAGAGAGCATGGGGGAGCTGGACGGAGGAGGGTGGACGGAGGGAGCGCGGGGGAGCCGGATGGAGGAGGGCGGACGTGGGGAGCACAGCAGTGGCAGACGGAGGGCGGACGGGGGGAGCGTGGCAGAGCCGGATGGAGGAGGACGGATGGAGGGAGGGCGGGGGAGCCGGATGGAAGAGGGCGGACGGAGGGAGCGCGGGAGAGCCGGACGGAGGAGGGCTGTCATAAGTAGGTAGGTAAGGGTTAAGTTTCTTTTACCTGGAAAGGGGGAACCAAACACCTGACCAGAGGACCAATCAGAGACCTGGATTTTTTTAAAAGTCTGGGAGGGAAAGGAACTCGGGGTCTTTGTTGTTTTCCTCGGCTGTGAGTAAACAAATTTCTCTCTAACTCCAATCTTCTTTCTAATATTCTACTAAAAGTCTGTGAGTACAAAAGGAAACAAAGTAATCGGCTGTGATGTGCTTTGATTTGTATTTACTGTGTGTTGATTTGCTGGACTGTTTTAAATTGGCTATTTTTTAAATCAGACTGGTTATTCATATTTTCTTATAAGCAAGAGCCTGTATTGATCTTTAATGCAGTATTATTGTTCTGTATTTTCTTTCTTTTTATATAAAGTTTTCTTTTTAAAGTTGTGGAAGTTCTTTCCTACTGAGGCAAAGGGGAAAGGGAAAAGCCCAGGCTGTGGGTTAGTTTCTTATTGTCCCCAGGGCGGGAGCAGGCTACGGGGATAGAGAGAAAGAATCCCTTTAGTTTCCCTGTGTTTGAAGCTGTCTCTTTGGAGAGAAAGGAGACAAGGCTTTCTTGGTATTGTAATGTAAAAGATTACAGCCATTCCCTTAAGTGGCTCAGAAGAGAAGCCCGGGAGAAGGGAAGGGAGGGGGATATTCCCTTGCCGTGGACTCAGGCTTCTGAGTCTTGGGGGGGTGGTCTTCCCAGGGAAGGGTTGGGGAGACAGAGAGAGGGAAAGGGGGTCAGGCCCTGAAAATTCCTGGCTGGTGGCAGCGAGAAAGATCCAAGCTGGGTACAGCTTGGGGAAGGTTCACAGTAAGCACCCAGATTTTGTACGCTAAAGTCCAGATTTGGGAAAAAAGTTTACAACAAGGGCGGACAGAGGGAGCGCGGTGGAGCAGGACGGAGGAGGGCGGAAGGAGGAGGGCAGATGGAGGGGCGCGGGGGAGCCGGACGGAGGAGGCGGATGGAGGGAGTGCGGAGGAGCCGGACGGAAGAGGGCAGACGGGGGGAGGGCGGGGGAGCAGGATGGAGGAGGGCGGATGGAGGGGCGCAGCGGAGCCGAATGGAGGAGGGCGGATGGAGGACACACCCCGCTCCCCCGCCACTCACCTTCTTGAATTCGCGGAAGGGCACGAACTGGACGATGTCGCGGACGGCCCGCTCCCCCCCGGACTCCTGGGTCCCGTCCTCCTCGTCCAGCGCTCGCATGTCGGAGAAGTCGGTGTTCCCCACCCCCACAATGATGATGGAGACGGGCAGGCGTGAGGCTCGGGCGATGGCTTCCCGCGTGGCTGGCATGTCGCTCAGCACCCCGTCCGTCAGCACCAGCAGCACCTGGTACCGCTGGGGGGAACGGGGACGTCAGTGCTCGGGGACCCCAAACTCCCTCTGCGGCCAGCCCCGTCCAGCCCCCCGCCCCCTCTGCTCTTCCCCCTCACCATGGGAGGCCCGCTGCCCTCTTCCTCGCTGGCGGGCGCCAGCACCCGATTGATGATGGGAGCCAGGTTGGTGGGGCCGTAGAGCTGGATCTGGGGCAGGCACCGCTTGTAGGCCTCGATCACCCCTGAGATCCCTGCAGGGGGAGAGATGCTCAGAACTCCTGGGTTCTCTTCCCGGATCAGGGAGGGGAGTGGGGTCTGGTGATTAGAGCAGGGGGGCTGGGAGACAGGACTCCTGGGTTCTGTCCCCGACTCTGGGAGAGGAGTGGGGTCTGGTGGTTAGAGCAGAGGGGGGCTGGGAGACAGGACTCCTGGGTTCTGTCCCCGGCTCTGGGAGAGGAGTGGGGTCTGGTGGTTAGAGCAGAGGGGGGCTGGGAGCCAGGACTCTTGGGTTCTGTCCCTGGCTCTGGGAGGGGAGTGGGGTCTGGTGGTTACAGCAGAGAGGGGCTGGGAGCCAGGACTCCTGGGTTCTGTCCCCTGCTCAGGGAGGGGAGTAGGGTCTGGTGGTTAGAGCAGAGATGGGCTGGGAGCCAGGACTCCTGGGTTCTGTCCCTGGCTCTGGGAGGGGAGTGGGGTCTGGTGGTTAGAGCAGAGGGGGGCTGGGACCCAGGACTCCAGGGTTCTCCTGGGCTCATATCAATCAGGGGTCTGTTGAGCATTGCCTAGGTTAACGAATGACACTCGCTAACAAAGAGAGAGATTCTCCTACGTTCACACTCCGGGTTGTCTGGGTCGAAGTTGATGGCGAAATCATGGGAGACCTGGGAAAGGAGACGTGGACTCAGAGAGAGGGCAAACACTGGCCCAACAACCTACTCGCCCACCCCCAGCTTCACGAAATGTACCTCGTAGTTTGGGGGGATCCGTGCCCCAAATCCAAAGGCTGGAAACTTTTTGTCACTGGAAGAGAGAGAGATGGCGGGGGTCAAGCCAATGAACCCTGAACAGCAAATGGGACCTAGGCGTCCGGGATGGCAGTGCAGGGCTCTCAGCCCCAGGACACTGGCACCTCCCAGCCCCTGGGGCATAGCTTGAGATAGCAAGACCCCATTGTGAAGGACTGTGGGTAACTTGCTACCACGGGGCTCCAGGGCAAAGGACTGTGGGTAATTTGCTGCTGCAAAGGATGGTGGGTTGCTTGGGAGAGCAGGAATCTGATGCAAAGGATTGTGGGTAGTTTGCAAGAGCTACCCACAAAGGATTGTGGGGTAAAGGCGGGCTAGCTTTCTGTGGGTCTGTAAGAGCAGGATTCTGGGGCAATGCATGGTGGGTAATTTGCAGTTGGGGGCAGGTGGGGAGAGCCCAGGATGGGATGGATCCAGGATGGCAGCACAGGGTCTCTGCCCTAGGGGGGCTGTTACCTGTCATAGTCCTGGCAGATCTCACCTACGGCTGACAGCGCTTTGAGGTATTCGTTGGGTTCCTTGGGGTTGATGAAATGCAGGGAGTGCTCACTGTGCGGGTCACCGTTGGAAGCCGTGAAGTCAATTGCCACCTGCAGGACATGGGGGCAGCGCCCCCCCGGGGTTAGATGGGGGGGTGCACGCCCCAATCCGAGCCTCTCCCTGCCCCACCACCGGGCCCAGCCACCTCACCGTGAAGTAGATCTGCAGTCCGCCCATGATGTAATCCAAGAACGTGTGAACCTTCTCCACCTGCCCAGAGAGGGTGAAATAATATTAGCGGCAATCAGTGAGGATTCGTAATGAGGCATTAACAATGAGCAATAACGAGCCGTTTATCGCAGAGCCGTGGCAATGTCGGGTGGAAGGGACCTGACTGAGTCCAGCTCCACCGATGCTGAGACAAGACCACGTAACCTGAGCCCAAGCCTGATGGGTCTTTGTCCAACCGGGTCTTCCAAACCTCCAACGTTGGGGCCTCCCCAAACCTCCCTCGGATGCTCAACTCTGCCGAGAGTTCGGGAGTTTCTCCTAATGTCCAACTTTGCTCTCTCTTGCTGTGAGATACGCCCAGGGACATCTGGTCCCACCGTCCACGGAGAACAATGGATCCCTGTCCTCCTCACACAGCCCTTCGCCCATTGGAAGACTGTTGGCGGGTTCCCACCTCAACCTTCTGTAGCCAGACATCCCCAGTTGTTTTTAACTTTCCTTCTTAGGTCAGGTTTTTCTAAACCTTTGATCACTGTTTGCTGCTCTCCTCTGGACTCTCTCTAATTTGTCCCCCCTGAAATGTGACGCTCAGAATTGGACACAACGTCCTGCTGAGGCCTCATCAGCGCCAAGCAGAATGAGATAATTATCTCCCATGTCTGACGCACCACCCTCCTGTTAATATGCCTCTTTCTCATAACTGCGACACGAGGTTGGCTCATCTTCAATCTGCGAGCCGCCCGAACCGCCAGCGCTTTCCCCACTTTGCCTTCTGAGTTTTCCTTCCCAAGGGAAGTACTTTGCACTTGCCTTCATTGAATTTCATCCTGTTGGTTTCAGACCAATTCTCCACTTAGTCAAGGTCATTTCTGATTGCTAAGCCTGCCCTCCAGACATATCATAAGCCTCCTCTCCACTCCATTAGCCAAGTCGTTAACAACGATACTGACTAGGACCGGACCCAGGACTGACCCTTGCGGGATCCCACGAGATACATCCAGCAAGCCACCGACAACTACTCGTTGAGTCCAGGCTGTCGCCTGGTGCTCAGTGATAATAATGTAAATGAATTGAAGTAGAAAGGTAAAAACTCACCAGCTGTTAATCATACAGACAAATCATTAGTGCAGAACAATAATTAGTTAAAATGATGAGGAGGGCCACCGTTATCAATAAAACAGAGTCAATTATTTATTGATGAAGGTGTGGAAGTACTTGGTGGCTTGACAAGGTTGCATGGCGAGTCTGCGGTAAAGCAATGAATTGGACCCAGGAGTCCTGTGCCCCAGGCACTGCCCGCAGAACCACCCTTTAGCCCTGCCCCTTTCACCCCCCCCACTCACCTTGCACTGGGTCAGAACCACCGTGCCGGAGTTGGTATAGTGTTTCTTCTTCTCCTGGTACTTCGGGTTGATGCACTCAAACTCCATCTGCCCAGGGATAGGGAAAGTGTGTGTGTGTAGGGTCAGCTCCAGTGCTGGGGAGAGAACCCAGGAGTCCCAGAGCCACCCCCCATAACCCACTCAGCCCCACTCCCCTCCCAGAGCTGGGAGAGAACCCAGGAGTCCTGGCTCCCAGGCCCCTCCCCCCACTCTAATCCACCAGACCCCACACCCCTCTCAGAATCAAGTAGAGAACCCAGGAGTCCTGGCTCCCAGCCCCACCCTCCATACCTCTTTCCCTGAGGAAACCTCCTGCATTTCATGGAAAGTTGTCGTGAATTCACCAATGTAATCATGTTTCCCACTGGAGTTATAGTCGTAAACAACACACTGGGAGAAAAGAGAGAGGGAGTGATAATGTGAGAGACCGCCAGAGCCAGGATAGAACCCAGGAGTCCTGGATCCCAGGCCCCCCTTCTCTAACCACTGGACCCTGCTCCCCTCCCAGAGCTGGAGAGAGAACCCAGGTGTCCAGGCACTCACCCGTATGGTCTTGTCTGGGTCACAGCTGCAGAGCGAGTGGAGGGAGATGCGGAAGGGTTCCCAGCTGGGGCTGAGGTTATTATTTATCACCTGGGGGGAAGCAGTGGGGTGAATATGGGTCACTACTGCCCACTCTGCCCTGCTGCCCCATCCCCCACCTGGTACCATTCCTGCCCCCTCCCTTCACCCTCTTTCCCACCCTTCCCCCCCACTGCTTCCAGACAACCTCCCTGCCAGCCCCCCTCCTTCCCCTGGCCCCAGCCCCTCACCTCTGTCCTCATCACCAGCTGCTCCGTGTTGTTACTGTTCACCTTGTAGATTTCCAGGAAAGGGTCAGACTTGCTGAAGAGATCCTACAGCGAAGGAGAGAGAGAATCTGCCCCAGGACACCTGGATTCCAGGCTGGCTTTGGGAGGGGAGTGGGGTCTGGTGGGTTGACGCAGGGGAGGCTGGGAGCCAGGACTCCTGGGTTCTCTGGGCAGGGGAAGGGAAACTCGCTCTCTTACCTTGTTGTCCAACTTCTGAGCCCGGAACTCAAGCTGCACAAAGTCGTTGGTACTAGTGACCTTTTCTGCTTCGATCTGGTGGGGGAGACATGGATGGACCCACCGAGAGACACAAGATGCCCATGAGCAGAGCCTGGAGAACCTTGTTATGCCGATACACAAGCCCCTGCTGGACTAGTCCCACCTCTCACTAACACCACACTGACTCTGTTCTACCTACCCACCAAACCCTACTC
Organism: Aldabrachelys gigantea; assembly: GCA_026122505.1. Taxonomy (NCBI): domain Eukaryota; kingdom Metazoa; phylum Chordata; order Testudines; family Testudinidae; genus Aldabrachelys; species Aldabrachelys gigantea. Next base: position 9,411 of record JALNIE010000434.1, read on the forward strand.
CCCTCCCAGAGCCAGGGAGAGAACCCAGGAGTCCTGGCTCCCAGCCCCCCTGCTCTACCCCACCAAACCCCCTTCCCCTCCCAGAGCCTGGGAGAGAACCGAGGAGTCCTGCCCCACCCCGGCTCTAGCCCACCAAACTCGACTCCCCACCCAGAGCCTGGGAGAGAACCCAGGAGTCCTGCCCCACCCCCAGCTCTAGCCCACCAAACCCCCTTCCCCTCCCAGAGCCTGGGAGAGAACCCAGGTGTTCTGGCTCCTAGCCCCCTTCCCCCCCGCCCCACTCTAACCCACTAGTTCTCTTCTCTCCAGCTCCCTTTGGGGGGTATCTCATCCCCAACCCGTAGCCCTCCTACCGTGATGGTGGATTTTCCTGCAGTCTTTCCAGTCTTGAGTAGCAGTGGTTTGGTGACCTTGGTCTGGGATACGATCTGCCACAGGAGAAAGAGGTCAGGTGGCACTTGGGGAGTACAGAGCGAGAAGAGTGGAGAGCAGGACAGAGGGGCTGCGGCACCAGTTGGGTGGGGTTATGGTGAAGTTGGAGGGTTAGGTGAGAGGTTACCATTGGGGGCACCATACGGAGGGGTTGGGGCTAAGTTTCGATGTGTGGCAGATATCACCATGTATCCCAGGGTTCGGGGTTAGTGTTGGGTTATGGTGAGCAGGGGCATAAGCCACCTCAACACAAGGCCCATGGGTACAACTAGAGTTTGTGGTTATCAGGGTATCTCACATTCCCTCCTGTCCCAGGGTGAAGGTTTTCAAGGGGTATAGTCCATGTCCCCACCTGTCCCAGGGCTACAGTTAGGAATAAGTTATCTGGGGGTTTAACCTCATGTCCCCAGGCTTAGGTGTAGGGATAGGGTTATCTGAGGGTTTACCCTATGTCCCCAGGGTTAAGTTTAGGGTTAGGGTTATCTGGGGGTTTACCCCATGTCCCCAGGGTTAGGTTTAGGGTTATTGGGGGTATACCCCATGTCCCCAGGGTTAGGTTTAGGGTTAGGGTTATCTGGGGGTTTATCCTGTGTCCTCAGCGTTAGGTTTAGGGTTAGGGTTATTGCAGGTTTACCCTGTGTCCCCAGGGTTGGATTAGGGTTAGGGTTATTGGGGGTATACCCTGTGTACTCAGGGTTAGGTTTAGGGTTATTGGGGGTGTACCCCATGTCCCAAGGGTTAGGTTCAGGGTTAGGGTTATCTGGGAGTTTACCCCATGTCCCCAGCGTTAGGTTTAGGGTTATTGGGGGTGTACCCCATGTCCCCAGGGTTAGGTTCAGGGTTAGGGTTATATGGGAGTTTACCCCATGTCCCCAGGGTTAAGTTTAGGGTTAGGGTTATCTGGGAGTTTACCCCATGTCCCCAGGGTTAGGTTTAGGGTTATTGGGGGTGTATTCTGTGTCCTCAGGGTTAAGTTTAGGGTTAGGGTTATTGGGGATATACCTGAGGTCCCCAGGGTTAGGTTTAGGGTTAGGGTTATCTGGGGGTATACTCCATGTCCCCAGGGTTAGGTTTAGGGTTATTGGGGGTGTACCCCATGTCCCCAGGGTTAGGTTCAGGGTTAGGGTTATCTGGGAGTTTACCCCATGTCCCCAGGGTTAGGTTTAGGGTTATTGGGGGTATATTCTGTGTCCTCAGGGTTAAGTTTAGGGTTAGGGTTATTGGGGATATACCCGAGATCCCCAGGGTTAGGTTTAGGGTTAGGATTATCCGGGGGTATACTCCATGTCCCCAGGGTTAGGGTTATCTAGGGGTTTACCCCATATCCCCACCTGGCCCAGGGAGCACTCAGCCTCCCCCAGGAAAGCGTCATCCTGGAACCCCGCATCCTCAGCGCCGTTGGCGTCATAGACTTCGAAGCACAGCATCTGCATCTCCTCGAAGAAGTAGTCCAGTGGAAACACATGGGAGAAGACAGGGTTCAGGCTGCAGCACATGATCTCGGAGCGCCCCACCTGGGGGTGGAGGACAGGGTTCAGGAGGAGATTCAGCAGGAAGAGGGGACTCTGAGGAAAGGGAGCACCCCGTTTGCGGGATGATGGGAAGGTGGCTTACGCGGGCCACATCTCTATCTGGGGGAGAGAGTTTGGGGGGCCAAGAGGTGGAAACCTAGAGCAGAGAGAAGTGGGGGGAGAAGGACACACCTCACAAACTGAGGGGCACCGTGGGGGGTCCCCCAATTTTCCCTGAGTGAGAATGGGGGAATGTGGGGGCAGCCCAAGGGGAAGGCATGGGAGGAGGGCTCCTGGGGCAGGGGATGATCAGGAGACTTGTGGAGGGGATCCCCATTCACCCCTTGTGACCCCCATACCTCGGTCCGCTGCCCTTCATTGAGCTGTTTCAGCACCACACAGGGGTTTGGGTTGGTCAGGGTGTCCCAGTCCAGGAGGTTCCAGCATGAGACCCGTAGCTCGACCCGCGAGGCCCCCAGGGCCACTGGTTGGGACATGGTGGGTCTGGAAGGGAGAGATGGGACATGTGGCAGGAGAGATGGGTGGGAGATGCTCATAGGGCTAGACAGATTGTGCAGCTTGCGAGGGGGTGGAAGGATAGACAGTGGCTGTGGATAAGTGTTTGGATGGGTAGATGGATGGATGGGGTTGTGAGTGGATGGATGAATGGAGGGGAGTTTTCAGCTGGGTGGATGGATGAAGTTGTGGGTGGCTGGCTGGGGGTTAGAGGTGGGTGGGTGGATGGAGGGGGGTTTCAGGTGGGTGGATGGATGGATGGGGGGGGGGGTTGGGTAGGTGGCTGGATGAAGTTGTGGGTGGCTGGCCGGGGGTTAGAGATGGGTGGGTGGGTGCGTGGGTGGGGTTGTGGGTGGCTGGGTGAGGAGATGAATGGAGGGTCGGGGGGTTGGGTGGATAGCAAGACAGCAAAAGCATCCCCCCCGGAGGAGACATTTAAACCACAGCATTGGGTGTAATTGAGAGCGAGGGGGCAGGGATGGGGTGAGTGGGGTGGGGAGCCCAGGGCTGGGCTAGCAGGGGCTGCTGGTCAGAAGTGAGGGGCACCGGCAGGGCTGTGGAGCAGTGGGGGAGGGAAGCCCAGGTGATGCCCAGTTCCCGAGATGTTTCTGCCCCATCAGCACCGGTTGGATGATTTATGGCCCTGCGGTGCCTTGGCTCAGGGTTGGGACATGACTCAGGTTGGCTCAAACAAGGCATGAGCCATGTGGGGGAGGGAGGAAAAGTGCAGGGCTGGGCCAGCAGGGGGCTGTGGGTTGGGAGTGAGGGGCACTAGCTGCGTGTGTGTGTGTGTGTGTGTGTGTGTGTGTGTGTGTGTGTGTGTGTACGCATGTGTGTAGAGTGTTGGATTGTGGGGGTGTGTGTGAAGAGTGTTGGGTGTGTGTGTGCGTGTGCGTGTGTGTGTAGAGTGTTGGGGGTGTGTGTGTGAAGAGTGTTGTGTGTGTGTGTGTAGAGTGTTAGGGTGTGTGTGTGTGTGTGTGTAGAGTGTTGGGTTGTGTGTGTGTGTAGAGTGTTAGGGTGTGTGTGTATGTGTGTGTGAAGAGTGTTGGGGGTGTGTGAAGTGTGTTGTGTTGTGTGTGTGTGTGTGTGTGTATCTGAGCAACATTGGTGTTGCGTTGCTTCCTCTCTCCTGTGTGTCAGGCATGTGCATTATGCAGCACTCCACAGACCCTTCCCTCACCCCACCATTATTCAATGTTGTGTTGCTGCCCCACCCGTGTGTATGTGTGTGTGTGTGTAAACTCCCCCCTCCCATTTTGCATCACCCCAACACAACAAACTTCTCAATTCACCCAGCAGTGGGTTGGGGTTCAGATCCACCAGCCTCACTTTTCCTGCCCCCGCAAAACCCAGAGCCCCTCCCCAAATCCTCCCCCAGGGCATGCAAGTTGTGTTAAAATAACACAATGGGGCAGAAAATTGGGCTGAGATCACCATGGAAATGGAGAAGTATAATTCTCACTTTGATTATTTTTAACCTTTCCCTGGGTTGGGGGTTCGGGGGTGAATCTGGGGACAATGGGGTCCCAGTGTGTTGGGAGGAGGGTTGGGGGAGAGTGTTTGGCAGCTGTAACACCACCGGGGCTAACCACAAACAAAACAACAAACAGGGCATGCTTAAAGCACATACAGAAACAACCGGGGCACACAACACCAACAAAACACACGCAGACACAACACTGACACACAACCAGGACACACGATGTTGAGACACAACACATCAGTACATCACTGATAGCAACTGGGACACACAACCTCAAGACACAAAACTGACATGCAACCAGGACACATACCATTGAGACACAACATGCAGACACAACACTGAGACTAAACACACTGGCGCAACACTAATAAACAACAGGGCCACGCAACATGCACCCAGTGACACATGAGCCCATCTCACCAGGGATGTGTCTGCTCCTCCATCCCCCAGCTGTGGCCTGGAAGCAGGAATTAGACTTGAGTGGAGCCCTGTGGGTGTGTCCTTGTGCCTTGAAATCTACAACACTCAGGGCAGAGACACACACACACTCACACACCACACCACAACACCCTGCATAGGAATGGACACACATATAACAAGGACATACACGCACAAATCTATGACCCTGTGTATGGATGTGGACACACAAAGAAACAACACCCAGTGTAGGGACAAAGACTCACAACAAGAACACACATATACAACACCCAGTGTAGGGACAGAGACTCACAACAAGAACACACATATACAACACCCTGTGTAGGGACACACATACACACCAGGGACACACACACACAAACACCGAGTGCAGGGATGGACATACGCAGCATAGACACATGCACACAACACCCTAAGGACACACACTCCACAAGGACACACACACACACACACACAGAGGAGGCTGCAGACGCGGGCTGGGGGTTAAGGTTTGCGGGGCGCCGGGCGGGGCGGAAGATGCGGACGCGGCACGTACCTGGGCGGCGGTGCGGACAGGGGCCCGGCTGCCTCCTCCTGCGGCCTCTCCCACCGGCTTCCCTCTCCTCCTCCGCCTCCCGCGGGTCTCTCTCCTCCTCCGCCTCTGCCGCACTCCCTTCTTCCCCGCTCCTCCCCCTGCGTCCCGCGGGTCCCTCTCCTCCTCCGCCTCTGCCACACTCCCTCCTTCCCCGCTCCTCCCCCCGCCTCCCGCTGGTCTCTCTCCTCCTCCGCCTCTGTCACACTCCCTCCTTCCCCGCTCCTCCCCCCGCCTCCCGCGGGTCTCTCTCCTCCTCCGCCTCTGCCACACTCCCTCCTTCCCCGCTCCTCCTCTCTGGTGCTTCACTCCCTGGATCCTGGGCCTAGAGATGTCTCCTTCGCTGACCCTGGCACACTCTGCCTCTCAGCCTGTCTCTCTGCTTCACTCCCTCCTTCTCACCCTCCTCCTTCCCCTCTTCTACCCTCCCTCCTTCTCACCCTCCTCCTTCCCCTCTTCTACGCTCCCTCCTTCTCCTCTTCTACCCTCCCTCCTTCTCACCCCTCCTCCTTCCCCTCTTCTACCCTCCCTCCTTCTCTGCCTCCTTCTTCCCCTCTTCTACCCTCCCTCCTTCTCACTCCTCCTCCTTCCCCTCTTCTACCCTCCATAAGAACATAAGAATGGCCGTACCGGGTGAGACCAAAGGTCCATCTAGCCCAGTATCTGTCTACTGACAGTGGCCAATGCCAGGTGCCCCAGAGGAAGTGAACCTAACAGGCAATGATCAAGTGACCTCTCTCCTGCCGTCCATCTCCACCCTCTGACAAACAGAGGCTAGGGACACCATTCCTTACCCATCCTGGCTAATAGCCATTTATGGACTTAACCACCATGAATTTATCCAGTTCTCTTTTAAACGCTGTTATGGTCCAGCCTTCACAACCTCCTCAGGCAAGGAGTTCCACAAGTTGACTGTGCGCTGCGTGAAGAAGAACTTCCTTTTATTTGTTTTAAACCTGCTGCCTAATAATTTCATTTGGTGACCCCTAGTTTCCTTTTCCACTTTCTCTACATCACTCATGATTTTATATACTTCTATCATATCCCCCCTTAGTCTCCTCTTTTCCAAGCTGAAAAGTTCTAGCCTCTTTAATCTTTCCTCATATGGGACCCTCTCCAAACCCCTAATCATTTTAGTTGCCCTTCTCTGAACCTTTTCTAATGCCAGTGCATCTTTTTTGAGATGAGGAGACCACGTCTGTACACAGTATTCAAGATGTGGGCTTACCATGGATTTATATGAGGGCAATAATATATACTCAGTCTTATTCTCTATCCCTCCTTCTCTTCCCCTCTTCTACCCTCCCTCCTTCTCACCCTCCTCCTTCCCCTCTTCTACCCTCCCTCCTTCTCACCCCTCCTCCTTTCCCTCCCTCCTTCTCTGCCCTCCTCCTTCCTCTCTTCTACCCTCCCTCCTTCTCACCCTCCTCCTTCCCCTCTTCTACCCTCCCTCCTTTTCTGCCCTCCTCCTTCCCCTCCTCTACCCTCCCTCCTTCTCTGCCCTCCTCCTTCCCCTCTTCTACCCTCCCTCCTTCTCACCCTCCTCCTTCCCCTCTTCTACCCTCCCTCCTTCTCACCCTCCTCCTTCCCCTCCCTCCTTCTCTGCCTCCTCCTTCCCCTCTTCTACACTCCCTCCTTCTCACCCCTGCTCCTACCCCTCCCTCTCTGCCCTCCTCCTTCCCCTCCCTCCTTCTCTGCCCTCCTCCTTCCTCTCTTCTACCCTCCCTCGTTCTCACCCTCCTCCTTCCCCTCTTCTACCCTCCCTCCTTCTCACCCTCCTCCTTCCCCTCCCTCCTTCTTACCCTCCTCCTTCCCCTCTTCTACCCTCCCTCCTTCTCACTCCTCCTCCTTCCTTCTTTGCCTCCTCCTTCCCCTCTTCTACGCTCCCTCCTTCTCCTCTTCTACCCTCCCTCCTTCTCACCCTCCTTTTCCTCTTCTACCCTCCCTCCTTCTCACCCTCCTCCTTCTCCTCTTCTACCCTCCCTCCTTCTCTGCCCTCCTCCTTCCCCTCTTCTACCCTCCCTCCTTCTCACTCCTCCTCCTTCCCCTCTTCTACGCTCCCTCCTTCCCTCCTGTCCTCCTCTCTGGCTGTCTCACTCCTGGGGCGGATCGCTCTCTCCTGCCCTGACCCGTATTTCTCTTCCCGCCTCTCTGCTGCGGTCCCTCGTTCCGCTCCAGATATTGCTGTGCAGGGGGCAGGGCTTGTGTGTGTGTGTGTGAGAAAGAGAGAGAGAGAGAGAGAGACTGGAACACACTCGAGGACACACGGCGCAGCAGAGACATCACAAGCAGCCATCACAAACAGGCACCTTACAGACACAACACATCACAGAACACCAGGACCTGATACACATCAAGAAATTGCTGCACACACACACACACACACGACATGAGCAAGGAGGCACCACAAATACACACCATGTCCCCAACACACACTCCTATGGGCAGATACAACAGGGCCACAATGCTCACAGCAAGACAGCACCAGAAACACACAACCCAGTGCACACATGGGCAGACCTATCGTATTGCACGACACTGGGACACACAGAAAGGACCCACTATAACCACACAAAACAACAGACACACAGAACAGCACAGGGAGCAAACGAGTGCAAGGAGCTACTGCAAACACCCTCCCCATAGGCCCACAACATGGGGACACAACATTTCTAGCCAGCAAGGCACCACACCGAACAACACAACCTGTACAAAGAGACTGAACACAGCGTGGACGCACCACACAGCAATGGGACACACACGGCAAGGAACCCCCACACTCCCAAACACACACAATACCACTCGTATGAGCAGACACAACATACAACTCAACAGGGACACACCCACCACAGGAGCGCCCTGCTCATGGCAAGCCAGCGCCACAACACACAGCAAACTCACCCCCTTCCCACAGCCACCCCTGCAAGAGCCCACCACAAACACACACAGCAACACTCGCACGTGACGGGACGACGGTGATGTCCCACCTATACCCCCGCACAAGACTTGTGAAGGACTTTGAGGGGGGTACACAGCAACACAACCTGTGTTGGAGCAGAATGTGTCGGGGGGGTCCTTGCTGCCCCCTGGTGGAGGGACTGAGAACTGCCGTATGTGTGTGCGCGCGCGCGTGTGTGTGTGTGTGTGTGTGTGTCCATGCGCCCCCTGCTGGCCATGTCTGAGAACTACAACCTAGTCTGTGACCCACCCCCAAGATTGGGACGGTGACTCCTGGTGCCCACAGCCCAGGGGGCTCCCCAGGAGAGGGGCCGCTCCTGCCCCCTGCCCCCCGGGGGAACAAAGGAGACGCCCTCAGGCCCGCGCCGGTCGCCATATAGAATTTATTTCTCTCTTCGTTCTGTACAAGCCGAAAATAGACACGATTCCTGGAGGGGCGGAAAAGGGGGGGGGGGGTGGCTGGGGAGAGGTGGGGGGTGCAGGGGGGATGAGCAGCATTCAGAGTCCTGCTCCCTGTTTCCTCCCGGGGGAGTGATACCTCCTCCCTCTGGGGGGCACCCCATGAAAACAGGGGTCCGGCCCTCAAGGGATTTGGGGGGGGCCGAAGCGAGGGAATGAGACAGGCCTGAATAGAGGAGTGGAAGCGAGGAAGAAGGGCAGAGCGGGTCTGCAGCCCCATGGTGATGTGTGTGGGGGGGTTGATCCTTGTTTTTGGGGAGGGGCCCATGGCTGGATCTCGGGGAAGGCCCAGTGCCCCCCCTTCTCTCTCTGTGCTCGGGCTTCCATGTTCCCCATCTCCTCCCAGCTGGTGGCACAGATGATGCTCAGAGAGCGGGTCCATCAGTCTGTCCCGGATGCCTGGGTTCCTGTGGAGACACAGACAAGGTGCCAGAGTGGAGGAAGGGGCAGCCGGGTGGGGGGTTGTTAACCCTCTGTGGCCCAGAGGGGCCGTTTTACTCACTGCCAGGCTGGTCCACGGAGAGGAAAGGCCGGGAGATGGGGAGACGGGGTTTCCGAGGGGGGTGATGCCGCTCCGAGGGTGGGGGTGGAGGGGGGTCTGGCAGGGGGTCCGTAGTGGCACCTATTGGGGGTGGGAGAGGGGAAGGGGTTAGATCCTGAGAAACAGCCCAGCTGAGGGCACTGCAGGGGGGGAAGCTCACAGCCCCAGGCTCCCGTTCCCTCCTCAGTTCAGGGTGTCACCTCTGGATCCAGGATCTCGACCCCGGTCTGACTCTAGCTTGTCACAGGATTGCGCCCGGCGCGTTCGCTGGGGTTTCAGGGGGACCGCCTTCCGCCCCCCCTCAGAGCCCCCTGGAAAAAGAGAGAGGGTGGAAGGCCTGTGTCTCATCCCCAACCCCCCTGAACAGCCAGTCCCCTGCCCTGGGGCCGGATGGGAGCCGGTGCCCCCTGGAGGGGAAAGGCCCCCTGCTCCCGATACCTTCTGTTTCCAAGTGGTCCGGTCGGGGGCGGGCTATGGGGGGGGAGGTCCGAGTCTCGGTGGGGCCGGCCCCACCTACCCCCTCCTCACTGCTCTGGCTCCTCTCTGGCTGAGATGGGGGCTTTCGGCCGCGGGGGATGGCTACTGGCTTGTGGGGGCAGGGGCCAGATGGCAGCTCCCTGGCCTGCTAGGGAATGGGGTTGGGGGGGAGAGATAATCAGAGCAGTTAGCCCCCCTGGTAATGCCACAGAGCACCCCAAACCCCACCCTGATCTCCTGGGGGCACTGCTGGGGGGAAGCTCACAGCTTCTACCCCTCTGTCTGCCACTTCATCCCCCAGCCTCCCGCCATTGCAGCTCCCCGCTCACCTTTCCAGATGCCAGGAAGCTGGGGCTTGGGGGCTTCTCCCCCATCTCCACTCTGGGGGCCCCACTGGAGACGTTCATCCCCTCCTGGTCCAGCTGGGAGCTCTCCTCCGCTGACAGGGTGGGAGGAGGGAGAAACCACATGAGCAATGGGGGCACCGCTGTGGAGAAGCTCGCAACCCCAGAGCTCCTCCCCTGGCTCGGGACACTGCTCTAGGGAAGCTCACAGCCCTGGGGGCACTGCTGCGGGGAAGTTCACAAACCTGGGAGCACTGCTGCGGGGAAGTTCACAGACCTGGGGGCACTGCTGCGGGGAAGCTCGCAGCCCTGGGGGCACTGCTGCAAGGAAGCTTGCAGCCCTGGGGGCACTGCCATGGGGAAGCTCGCAGCCCTGGGGGCACTGCCACGGGGAAGCTCGCAGCCCTTACCGATATCCCAGCTGGCCTCAGCTCTTCGAATGGTGGCAAATGTTGGCTTGGAGCTCTGAGGTGGGGGCTGGGGTCTCCAGCCCCCTTTCTCTGTGGGGGAGACAGAAGGGGGTGTATCAGGTTGGGGGAGCTAGGATAGGGGCAGGGCCAGAATTTGGGGTTTCCCCCGTACCTGAGTCGTCTGAGGACCTCCTCCTCTCTCGATCCCGCAGGCTGCCCGCCCTCTGCAGCTCTGCCCCCTGAAACCAGAGTGAGGGGACAGGAGAGTCGGGACCAGAACACCAGGGGTTAAGTGGGTGTGGCCTCCACCCTCAGGCCATGCCCCCAAAGAGCCCCTCCCTCCCCAACTTCAGTCCAGACCATGAGGGGTTTGGGGGGCTTGGCCTCTGTCCTCTGGCCCCATTCCCCGAGAATCCCCCTCCTTCTGCTAAGGCAGCTGCAGACCTTGAGGCATTGAGTGGGCGTGGCCTGTCCTCAGGCCCCGCCCCTGCAGGTATGCACCTCCTCTCACACCCCACATACCTCTTTCTTCCCATCCAGGCTCCGCCCCATTCCGGGCAGGGCGATGCCCTGGACTCGGGAGGGCTGCAGTAGCTCCGCCTCCGAAGAATCTGACTCCGCCCTCACAGGGTTGGGGGAACGATTAGCGGAGGGACCCTACAAAAACAGAGGCAGTTGAACACAGTGACCCCTGCTGGCCCCTCCTGCCCCACTCCCTGCAGCACGGTGCCTCCTTACCTGCTTCCCTCTGGGGGGCAGCCCCTTCACCCCACTTCCTCCGCTGCCCCCCATTACAGGAAGGGGAATTCCCATTCCACAGGGTTCCTGCTCCTCTCCCTCATCCAGGCTGGCTGAACTCCGCATTGGTGCCTTGGGCTCATCTGCTGTCCCCTGGGGGGTGCCGGGGGAGCTGTGGGGGGCCCCCCACACGGTGTCTTCAACCTCCCTCTCCCCCTTGAGGCTCCGATGCCTCCGAAAATGGAAAAGCCCCTTTCGCCTCTTCTTCTGCATGGGGGGCAGCGCGTCTGAGGGGCCTGGTCTCACCCCGTAGCCTCTGGGGGTCCATGGATAGCTGAGGGGGCAGAGGAGAGTAGTGGGGGTGGTCAGAGAATCAGACTGGGGTCATCTCCACCCTTTCCCGCACCCCTAGGGTATATGGTACCACCTGGTGTTATCCGTGAGGACTCGCCTGCTAAAAAATTCCTCCAGCCCCTCATCCAGTCGCGGCACCGTCCCATTCTCCTGCCGCTGGCGCTCAGTGGACCCCGGTGTCCGAGCCTGCCAAGGAGAGGTGCGAGAAGCAAGGAATTAGCTGCTGCCACTTTAAGACTTGCTCCTTCTCCTCCCCCTGTCTCCTCAGGCAAAATGGGAAGTCCTGCCTCCAGTGACTTGGACTTCCTGTTTTGGAGTCTTGAGATACAGCTTTTAACTCCTCCCACTTTAAGAATGGCTCTTCCTGCTTTCCATGGGGAAACAGGAAGTAGCATCTCCAGTGGGCAGGACTTCCTGTTTTGGTGGGGGATAATTTCCACCTGCATGTGTCTGCTTCAGCTCATTACCCACCAGGCTCTGGGGCTGGAGCAAGAGTCAGTCCAAAAGGATGCAATTGAGGAAAGACAGAGAGAGAAAGAAGGAAAAGAATGAGTGAACAAAGGAGAGGATGGACAACAGACTGAACAAAGTAACAAATAAGAGAACAGAGGGGAAGATGAACAAACAGATGAATGAGGAAAGGAACAATGGAATGAAAAAATAAATGAGTGAAAGAATGGAAGAAGGAACAAATGAATGAGAAAATGAACAAATGAATGAAAGTAGGAACAAATGAATAAGGAAACAAATAAGAGAAGGAACAAATGAATGAGAAAATCAATGAATGAAAGAAGGAACACACAATGGAGACTAAATGAATAAGCTGTGGTTAGATGTTGATAGATGTTTGGCTGCAAGTGTGTGTTCTCTCTATGTGCTGCCCCAGCTCTGCACAGACAGCTGGCAGAACAGCACTCGAGCAAACTGCCCAGTGACCACAAGATCTGTTAAGGGATGAAGGCACCCAGCCAAGTTTATTGTCAGTGAAGCACAGTACTTGTATCCCACAGACTCTCTTCCTACTACATAAGCAAATAAGCAAATGAAATAAGACTGAGAATATATTATTGCCCTTATATAAATCCATGGTAAGCCCACATCTCGAATACTGTGTACAGACGTGGTCTTCTCATCTCAAAAAAGATATTCTAGCATTAGAAAAGGTTCAGAGAAGGGCAACTAAAATGATTAGGGGTTTGGAGAGGGTCCCATACGAGGAAAGATTAAAGAGGCTAGGACTCTTCAGCTTGGAAAAGAGGAGACTAAGGGGGGATATTATAGAGGTATATAAAATCATGAGTGATGTGGAGAAAGTGGATAAGGAAAAATTATTTACTTATTCCCATAATACAAGAACTAGGGGTCACCAAATGAAATTAATAGGCAGCAGGTTTAAAACAAATAAAAGGAAGTTCTTCTTCACACAGCGCACAGTCAACTTGTAGAACTCCTTGCCTGAGGAGGTTGTGAGGGCTAGAACTATAACAGCGTTTAAAAGAGAACTGGATAAATTCACGGTGGTTAAGTCCATTAATGGCTATTAGCCAGGATGGGTAAGGAATGGAGTCCCTAGCCTCTGTTTGTCAGAGGGTGGAGATGGATGGCAGGAGAGAGATCACTTATCATTGCCTGTTGGGTTCACTCCCTCTGGGGCACCTGGCATTGGCCACTGTCAGTAGACAGGACACTGGGCTAGATGGACCTTTGGTCTGACCTGGTATGGCCGTTCTTATGTTCTTATGAAAAACAAAGGACAAAACAAATGAACAAGAAAGGAACGAGAAAACAAAGGAATGAGAAAATGAGAAACTGACTGCAGAAAGGAGAAAATGAGAGACTAGGAAAAGGAACAAAAATGAGAAACCGGGTGGAGGAGTGAAGGAGAAATCGAAGGCGTGGCTGAGCAAGGTGGCGGGAT
>JALNIE010000435.1:0-37959 GCA_026122505.1 Aldabrachelys gigantea
AGGTCAGCTGGCAGACGGGAGCCGCTGGCGGGCTGTGGGGTGGGGTGGGGGAGTGCAGGGAGTGTTGGGGGAGAGAGACTGTGGAGGGAAACGTGGGGTGGGGACATACGGGGCTGAGGAGAATGGGGTGCATGGAGGAGCAGGGGATGTGGAGGCAGAGCAGGGGGTGGGTTTTGGGGGGAAAGAGGGACGGGACTGGGGATGTAGGAGGGGAGTGGGTGCAGAGGGGAGGGGAGATGTAAAGGAATGTGTGTGTCTGTGTGTGTGTGTATTTTGTGTGGTTGGGGAGCAGTGGATGTGTGTCTAAATAACACACCCTGTTACACTCTCTGGGGCCTGCAGTGGGACTGGGGTTCGAGTTAGGCTTCAGGGACTTGGGCAGGGAGCCCCCTCTGGCTCCTGGGATTCACCTCTGAGAAACACCCCAGAACACTGGCTTTTCTCCTGGCCACAAATCTAGGCAAGGCCCAGGCTTCAGATAGGCCTTGTACGCCTCAGTGAGCTCAAAGCCATAACTCCTCCATCCACATGGAGGGGCCTCTTGTCCCACAACCCCTTCCCCAGGTGCCATTTTCCCTCCTTCCTGAACCTTCACTTTCTGCCTGGGAAGGGGGACCTCAAACCACGATAGGGAGAGATCATGAGGGAGTCACTGGCAGCCATCTTGAAAGTTGGCTGAAGTGACCCCCTGCGTGGGTAGACATCTTGAAACCTGGGTTAAGTGACACCCCCAAGCCAACCCAACTGGGTAGCCATCTTGAAAGTTGGATCAAGTGACCCTCAACTGGGGTAGCCATCTTGAAATCAGGTTCAGACCACCCTCAATTGGGCAGTCATTTTAAAATTGACTCAAGTGACCTCCCCAACTAAGCAGCCATCTTGAAAGCTGGTTGAAATGACCATGGAACACCAACTTGTCCATTCTCCCAGAGGCACATTATTTTGTCAACCACCCTCCCTGCGGGCATGCATGGGTGCAACAGGGGCTGGATGGGAACTAATTAACGATGGAGCCCCAGTAGGCAAATGAACTGGGAGGCCCCAGTGGCCAGTTGAGGGGCTGCAGAAGAAGTCCCACCCCTGCTAGGAAGCGGGAGTTCACCCTGCATTAGGGTGAGTCAAGAGTAGCCACCCTGAAAGTTGGTTCTAATGACCCCAGTTGGGACGGTCACCTTGAAAGTTGGTTCTAATGACCCCAGTTGGGGCGGCCATTTCAACATAGGTTCAAGTTACTCCAGTTGGGGCAGTTGGGGCAAGTCATCTTGAAAGTTGTCCAGTTGGCCTGGACGGAGGAGAGGCTGAGTGAATGGTGTGGAGGCCTTGCTGCGCCTAGGGTGGTGGAGGGGAAGGCCCTACCGCCCAAACTTGACCATACTGAGGTGCTTTCTTAGGGACCACTGGGTTTCTAGCTGGCATAGGGAAAGCAGGTGGGTGGATGGACTTGGCTGCCAGAACGTGTGTCCTTGCCCAGCCCTGGAATTGAGACGTTGGCTCGGCCAACAAACAGCAATGATGGCTCCTCTCTGTCTGGCTGGAGTTGGCTTTTCTCTCCTTTCCTCTGGCAGCTTCTTCTCTTGCTGCTTTTTGTTAATTATTTCTTTCGCTGGCTGTCTCGGTTTGTGTCTCATTTCGTGTCTTGTTTCGTGTCTCGGTTTGTGTCGCGTTTTGTGTCTCGTTCGTTCTTTCTGTCCCCCACCATTCCCTGCCCTGCCCCCCCCGCCCCACCATGTTGCTGTCCCCAGCCAGGGCATGGCTGGGGGCTGGGGATGGGGAAGACGGGTTCCATGGAGTGTGTGCAAGGGCCTAGCAGAGGCTGCCTGGTCTCCTAGGCAACTGGATGATGGCAACAGCAATTGGCTGGCAGTTGCTGTGGAAACAGCGGAGCAGCAGCATCCACTGGGCATGGGGTGGGGGGAGAGGCTGCTGGTGGGGGAAGGGCACTGCCCCTGGCATGGAGGGGGGAGGGGGCTGGGAATTAGGGGGAGGGGGTTGGGGGTTGGGTGAAGTAGGGACTGGGGCGCTGGATAGGGATGGGTGGGGGGTGATTGCTGGGGGCCAGGGTGTGTGATCAGTAACTATGGGTGGGAACAGGTGCTGGGGTCAGGGTGGGGGCTGGGTGGTGGCAGCAAGTGGGGTGACGGCAGGGGATGGAGGCTGTGGGGTAGGATGGCTGGGGATGGCTGGGTGGTGGCAGCGAGTGGGGTGACGGCAGGGGATGGGGGCTGTGGGGTAGGATGGATGGGGATGGCTGGGGGGTGATTGCTGGGGGCCAGGGTGTGTGATCAGTAACTATGGATGGGAACAGGTGCCAGGCTCAGGATGGGGGCTGGGTGGGTGGCAGCGAGTGGGGTGACGGCAGGGGATGGGGGCTGTGGGGTAGGATGGATGGGGATGGCTGGGGGGTGATTGCTGGGGGCCAGGGTGTGTGATCAGTAACTATGGGTGGGAACAGGTGCCAGGCTCAGGGTGGGGGCTGGGTGGGTGGCAGCGAGTGGGGTGATGGCAGGGGATGGGGGCTGTGGGGTAGGATGGGTGGGGATGGCTGGGGGGTGATTGCTGGGGGCCAGGGTGTGTGATCAGTAACTATGGGTGGGAACAGGTGCCAGGCTCAGGGTAGGGGCTGGGTGGGTGGCAGCGAGTGGGGCGACGGCAGGGGATGGGGGCTGTGGGGTAGGATGGGTGGGGACGGCTGGGGGGTGATTGCTGGGGGCCAGGGTGTGTGATCAGTAACTATGGGTGGGAACAGGTGCCGGGGTCAGGGTGGGGGCTGGGTGGTGGCAGAGAGTGGGGCGACGGCAGAGGATGGGGGCTGTGGGGTAGGACGAGTGGGGATGGCTGGGGCTGATAGCTGGGGGCCAGGGTGTGTGATCAGTAACTATGGGTGGGAACAGGTGCCGGGGTCAGGGTGGGGGCTGGGTGGTGGCAGAGAGTGGGGCGACGGCAGGGGATGGGGGCTGTGGGGTAGGACGGATGGGGATGGCTGGGGGGTGCTGAGGGTTAGCCTGGGGGCTTGCTTGGTTGCACTGGGGATGGGAGCAGGATAGGTGGGCAGGCTTGGTTGGGGGGGGCAGCGCTGATCCCAGGGAGGCCCCACCCCACAGAGACCCACCCTGCCCTCTCCCCAGGGCGGCCGATGCCCGGCTGAAGGCCACGGCCGCGCTGGCCTCTGCTGAGAAGGCCGTGGAGGCGGCTCGAGTGGCCAAGATCCTGGCCCAGGATCTTCAGCCCATCCTGGACGACCCTGGTGAGTTTGGGAGATGGGGCAGGGTAGAAGCAGCACCTAATCATGGGTCTGTCGGGGAGCCCTCTGGCCCAGCCCTCCCTCTGTACAGGGGTGCTGGATTGAGGAAGGGGCATCCACCGCTCCCCACGCTTGTATGGGGGTGATTTTGAATCCCTTTTCTCACCCCACAGCTCCCATTTTGTCTCTGCCTCCCAATTCCTGACCCCCCCATCCCTTTTCTCCCTGCATCCCCAAACCTGGATTCTCCTGACAGTGTGTGGGGGAGCTGAATTTTTGGGGGGCATTGAACCTTGTGGGATGCTATCACCCCCCTTTTCTCTCTGCCCCCAAAAACCCAGAGCCACGGCCCCGCCTGGACTCCGAAGGCACCGACACGGACCTGTTAGAATATGACAGCCCGGGGGTCTACGAAAATGGGGTCACCCCGTCCGACGTGACCCCAGACCCCAGCTACCCCCCCACTCCGCTGCAGCACTGGAGGGGGGACTCCCGCCGGACTTGGCACCCTCTGGAGAATGGGGGACCCCCTCGAGTGCCCCCTGCAGATGTGTCAGACCCTGAGGATGAGTGGGGGTGCCGGAGGTTCCCTGCCCGGACACCGGGGTTCCCACCCGAGGGACTGTGGGAGAGGGATGAGGAGGAGGGGGAGGCAGGGCGCCCCCTGGTGGGCACCCCCCGCAGCGGCAGCTCTGGAAGCCTCCAGGAGGAAGAGGAGGAGGAGGAGGACTACGAGGAAGAGCTCCCCCAGCTGGATATTGGGGAGCCCCAGGTGGGGCCAGAGGTGGCAGGACCCACGGGGCACTCTGGACTGGGGGATGACAAGCTGCCTTTGGGGGTGAGGGCTGAGGCTCAGGGTGAGAAGGAGACAGGAGCGGCCGTGAGACAGGTAAGAGGGGCAAAGGGGCACCCCCTTCTTCCCCCCCTTCCCAGAACTGAGAGAGAACCCAGGAGTCCTGGCTCCTAGCCCTCCCCCCAAACCACCAGCCCCCACTCCTCTCCCGAGCTGAGAGAGAACCCAGGAGTCTGTCCGGACTGGAGGGGAGTTGTGGGCATGGCCCAGCTGATGAAGCTCCTCGGGATTGGCTGGTGTCCTGGCACCTGTCTCATAGCAACTGCATCCTCCATCCAGCATCCCTCCCGCCCCACTGCAGCATCTCAGCCCCACCCAGCACAGCCGCAGTGGGGAGTGCTGGGAGGAACTGGCGGTGGGGAGGGGGGATGCTGGTCTGGTGACTTAGAGGGTGTGGGGCTGGGAGCCAGGACTCCTGGGATCTTTCCCCAGCTCTGGGAGGGAAGGGGGTCTAGGGGGTTTGAGTGTTGGGGGGGCTGAGGGCCAGGACTCCTGGGTTCTCTCCCCAGCTCTAGGAGGGAAGGGGGTCTAGGGGGTTTGAGTGGGTGGGGGGCAGAGGGCCAGGACTCCTGGGATCTCTCCCCAGCTCTGGGAGGGAAGGGGGTCTAGGGGGTTTGAGTGTTGG
This sequence comes from Aldabrachelys gigantea, assembly GCA_026122505.1. Lineage (NCBI taxonomy): Eukaryota > Metazoa > Chordata > Testudines > Testudinidae > Aldabrachelys > Aldabrachelys gigantea. Next base: position 4,720 of record JALNIE010000435.1, read on the forward strand.
GGGGGCTGAGGGCCAGGACTCCTGGGTTCTCTCCCCAGCTCTAGGAGGGAAGGGGGTCTAGGGGGTTTGAGTGTTGGGGGGGCTGGGAGCCAGGGCTCCTGGGTTCTCTCCCTGGCTCTGGGAGGGGAGTGGGGCGGGGGGCTAGGAGTCACGTGGAGGGTGGGGGATGCGGGGTGGGAAGTTGGGGGATGTTTGCGGGGGGGTTGAGGCTGGGCAGTTGGAAGGTGTATGGGGAGCTGTGGCGTCGGCTGGGGTAGGGTTATGGGGGAAGGGGGTGTTTGCGAAGAGGGTAAGGAGGGGTGTCCAGGGGGGCGTGTCTCACCCCTCCCTTTTTCCTTGCAGGGAGCTCACCCATTGGTGGTTCTGGCCGTCGTGTTGATTGACATCTGCCTGGCTCACCTGTTCTCTCTGCTTCTCACCTGAGGGGGGGGGCGGCTCCCCACCAGACCCCTCCCTCTGCCCCTTCCCCCACCCCACCTGTCACTCGTTCTCTGCCGCTCTCTCATTCCCTCTCTCTCACTCATTCTTCTCTCCTCTATTTTATTCTCTCTCTCATTCTTTGTCGGTCTGTGTCGTTCATTCCTCCATTCCCGCTCTGCCCCCTTCCCTCTCTCTCTAGATTGTTTACATATGAAGGGCTCTTTCTAGCAGATTTCTCTTTCTCTCTGTCTGAGACCACGACAACCCCCCCCATTTGAAATTTGAGGTTCCTTTCCCCTTAATGCACTCCTTTTGGGGTTCAGTAAATCGGGGATGGGGGACCCCAGGGCTGGGAGTTGGGGGGGAAATCCCAGCAGGGGGTGTGCTCACCCCGCCCCTCCAAAAACCAAACAAAAACAGCGAACCTTTATTTCTGCTTTTTTAACTCTTCTCGCTGCGTCTGAATGAAATAACTAGTTAAAACATTAAAAAGGGGGTGAAGGGGGCGATTCTGTCATGGGGGGGTGACTGGGGAGCTCAATCCTGGTGCGGGGCTGTTGAGGGCAGCTGCTACACCTAGTGGGGCAAAAGAGGAAGTCCCGCCTTTGGAATGATGGTTCTAAAGGGGTCAGACAGGAAGTCCTGCCTCCTAGAGGGCTTAGCAGGGACCTCATGGTGTGGAACACCATCTACTGGAGGGTGGGGAAGTGCCTCCTTCAGGAGAACCACCCCAAGCATTCAACACAGGAAGTCCCACCTTTGGTAGGGATGTGACAGTGCAATACAGGAAGTTCCACCCTCGGCAGGGGAGAGGATACTTGTCAGAGGGATGGAACAGGAAGTCTCACCTTTTTAAAGGGACGTGATGTGCAATAGAGGAAGTTCTGCTTTCCGGAGGCTGGAAAAGACTAACGGGGGCAAAGCAGGAAGTCCTGCCTTTTTGCAGAGATCAGCGGGTGCCAAAGAAGAAGTCCCACCTCCTGGAAGCCAGGGAGACACGATTTAAGGCAATGAGGGGGGCTAGATAGTCCTGCCTGACCATGGGAGGGGAACGCAATGATACCCCAAGATACGTTTTGACTTAGAGGGGGGCTGTAAAGTTGTGGGGGATACATCCCCTCCACTCACCCAGGGCAGGGTTAGGAAGTTGGGGGCCCTTTGGGGGCCCCCCCTGGCAGGAATCTCCCTCTCAGTCCCCCGGAAAATGCATGAGGATGCTCCGTGTCTTGGGAATGTGTATAATCGATTCCAGTCCCCACGGCCCTGCGGTTTTCTACCTCCCTCCCTGCTGGCTTTCTCCTCCCTTGCTCCGGCCTTGCTCCGCCGTCCCCTCCCCGATCGCCTTTTCCACTGGATATTTCTTATGTCGTGTCTTTGGGATTGAAAACAAAGGTCTTGCAGATTTAACAAAACCAGAAATTTAATAAAAATATATTAATAAAAAAAGGGAAAATGGACTGATATCGTCTTCTTTCGTGTTGGGAACCCAGGAGTCCGGGCTCCCTGGGCTCCCGGCACCGGCCCCCGCCCCGCTCCCGGGGCCAGGCAGAGAACCCAGGAGTCCAGGCCCCCAGCTCCCACCCCGCTCCCGGGGCCGGGCAGAGAACCCAGGAGTCCAGGCCCCCAGCCCCCACCCCCCTCCCGGGGCCTGCCAAAGAACCCAGGAGTCCGGGCCCCCGCCCCCTCCTGGGGCCGGCAGAGAACCCAGGAGTCCAGGCCCCCAGCCCCCGCCCCCCTCCCGGGGCCGGGCAGAGAACCCAGGAGTCCGGGCCCCCAGCCCCCGCCCCCCTCCCGGGGATGGGCAGAGAACCCAGGAGTCCGGGCCCCCAGCTCCCACCCCCCTCCCGGGGCCGGGCAGAGAACCCAGGAGTCTGGGCCCCCACTCCCCTCCTGGGGCTGGGCAGAGAACCCAGGAGTCCGGGCTCCCACTCCCCTCCCGGGGCCGGGCAGAGAACCTAGGAGTCCAGGCCCCCAGCTCCTACCCCCCTCCCGGGGCTGGCCAAAGAGCCCAGGAGTCCGGGCCCCCAGCCCCCGCCCCCCTCAGGGCTGGGCAGAGAACCCAGGAGTCTGGGCTCCCAGCCCCTGCCCCACACTCCAATCACAAGACCCCACTCCCCTCCCAGAGCTTGAGAGACAACCCAGGGGTCCTGGCTTCCAGCCCCACTCCCTGCTCTAACCCACCCACCCTGATTACAACCACGCGGCCCCCCAGGGCAGAGAAATCAGCCACCGGGGCCCCGAGCAAACCACAAGAGTGAAAAACACCCCATTTCCTGGGCTCTTCACCCCGTCTGTGGTTCAGGGACTCCCATTCCCCGCTGGTTCCCGCCATCCCAGGGGCTGGGAATGGCCTGGAGGGAAGGGAAATGACAGGACTCCTGAAGGTGGCGATTTAAGGGGCAGGGCTGGGAGCAATTCAGCGGAGTTGGCAGCGTGGTCATCAGCCAGCAGGGTACGAGGGCCGGGGGGCCGCGGCCTGTCCATACACCCAGCCATAGTGACGGGGGGCTGGAGAGGAGGGTGGACAGAGCCCCGGCTCTGGGGCAGAGCGTCCAGGAGCTGGAGATGGAGGCAGGTCCAGTTCTGCCTAGTTCAACCCGGGTTTCATTTCCACTTTGAAACCAGGCGCTGCACAGACCCCAGCCGAGATCAGGGCCCCCCGGGGTCTGGGGCTGCCTACGTGCCCCCCCCCCGGAGGATGGTCTCCTGTCGGGGTCCCCGAGCTGCCCCGGCTGTCACCACCCCGAGGCTGGGGGATGGGCCAGGCTCCTGCCCCCCTCCACACCCAGCCCAGTGCCACAGCGCCCCCAAGGACCGACCCATCCCAGCTTCTCCGAAAGCCCCTCCCGCTTCCTCAGACCCCCCCGAAAACCCAATAGCTCCCCCGCTTCCCCCCCCGAACCCCCAACCTCTCAGTTATTGCCCCATCCCCCTCGTTCCCCAGTCCCTCCCCCAGCCCCAACGGGTGCAGTTCCGCCCGCGGCCAGCAGGGGGCGCCGGGCGCCAGGTGAGCGCAGCGGACAGGTGAGGTCTGCGGAAGTCTGGAGCGAGCCAGGTAAGCGGGGGGCAGGGAGCGGAGCCCCCCCATCCTGGAGAGATGGAGGGGGAGGGGCTGATTTGGGAGAGCAGCCAGGTGAGGGGGAGGCGAGGGATGTGCCAGGATGGGTCGGGGGGGGGGGTAAAGAGGGAGGGGGCCCAGGTGCACGTGGCGGGTGAGGGAAGTGGGGGGATGGGGCCATGGAGGGGGAAATGGGGCCTAGGAGACCTCTGTGGGGGGGAAGGAGGTGGGGGGAGAGACGTGGGGAGTGGGGGAAGGGGGATGGGGAGGAGATAGGGCCCAGGTGTTGGGGGAGGGATACGGGGTTGGGGGGGTTCAGTTAGGGGTGGCTCTGCCTTGGGGTGACCCCCTCCCTCTCCTCCCAGGATGGGGGACCCCGTCCTGACGCTCCCGGAGCTGATCCGGCGGGTGCGGGGGGCACGGACGCAGGCGGTGGAGCGGGAGCTGGTGCAGCGGGAATGTGCCCGGATCCGGGGGGCCATTCGGGTCGGGGACCCCCAGGCTGGCACAGCCAATCTCACCAAACTGCTCTACATCCACCTGCTGGGGTACCCTGCCCACTTCGGCCAGGTAAGGGAACCGCACCCCGATATCCCCCAGAGCCCTGCTGCACCCCCCAAACCCCACTGCACCCCCCACTGCACTGTCACACCCTGATCTCCCCCACTGCACCCCCATGCCCCATATCCTCCACTGTACCCCCAGAGCCCCACTGAACCCTCCCGAACCCCACTGCACCCCCACACCCCCATATCCCCCACTGCACTGTCACACCCTGATATCCCCCACTGCACCCCCACGCCCCATATCCTCCACTGTACCCCCAGAGCCCCACTGCACCCCCCAGAATCCCACTGAACCCCCCCAGAACCCCACTGCACTGTCACACCCTGATATCCCCCACTGCACCTCCACGCCCCCATATCCTCCACTGTACCCCCAGAGCCCCACTGCACCCCCCAAAATCCCACTGAACCCCCCCAGAACCCCACTGCACCGCCACACCCTGATATCCCCCACTGCACCCCCATATCCACCACTGTACTGCCACACCCTGATATCCCCCACTGCATCCCATGTCCCCATATCCCCCACTGTACTCCCAGAACCCCACTGCACCCCCACACCTCCCACTGCACCCCCACACCTGTATCCCCCACTGCACCCCCAAGCCCCCATATCCCCCACTGCACCCTCAGAACCCCACTGCACCTCCACACCTGTATCCCCCACTGCACCACCACACACCAATATCCCCTGCTGCACCCCCATGGCCTGATATCTCCCTCTGCACCCCAGACCTCCTACTGCCCCTCTGCACCCCGATATCCTCCACTGCATCCCCCCAGAACCTCACTGCACCTCCAGACCCTGATATCCCCCACTGCACCGCCACACACCAATATCCCCTGCTGCACCCCATGCCCTAATATTCCCCACTGCACCCCAGACCTCCTACTGCCCCTCTGCACCCCAATATCCTCCACTGAACCCCCCAGAACCCCACTGCACCGCCAGACCCTGATATCCCCCACTGCACCCCCATATCCACCACTGTACTGCCACACCCTGATCTCCCCCACGGCACCCCCATATCCACCACTGTACTGCCACACCGATATCCTCCACTGCACCCCCATGTCCCCATATCTCCCACTGTACCCCCAGAACCCCACTGCACCACCACACCCTGATCTCCCCCACTGCACCCCCATATCCACCACTGTACTGCCACACCCTGATATCCTCCACTGCACCCCCACATCTCCCACTGCACCCCCACACCTGTATTCCCCACTGCACCCCCAAGCCCCCATATCCCCACTGCACCCTCAGAACCCCACTGCACCTCCACACCTGTATCCCCCACTGCACCACCACACACCAATATCCCCTGCTGCACCCCCATGGCCTGATATCTCCCTCTGCACCCCAGACCTCCTACTGCCCCTCTGCACCCCGATATCCTCCACTGCATCCCCCCAGAACCTCACTGCACCTCCAGACCCTGATATCCCCCACTGCACCCCCATGCCCCCATATCCCCCACTGCACCACCACACACCAATATCCCCTGCTGCACCCCATGCCCTAATATTCCCCACTGCACCCCAGACCTCCTACTGCCCCTCTGCACCCCGATATCCTCCACTGCATCCCCCCAGAACCTCACTGCATCTCCAGACCCTGATATCCCCCATTGCACCCAAGACTACCTACTGCCCTGCTGCACCCCAATATCCCTCACTGCACCTTCTGAACCCCACTGCACCCCCAGATCCTGATATCCCTCACTGCCCCTCTAGAACCCCACTGCACCTCTGCACCCGGATATCACCCACTGCACCCCCAGACCCTGATGTCCCCCACTGCACTGCCAGGCCCCCCACTGCACCCCAGGCCCCAATATCCCCCACTGCACCCCGAGACCCTGATATCCTCCACCGCACCTCCAGGTCTCCCACTGCACACCCACACCCTGACATCCCTCACTGCACCCCTAGAACTCCACTGCATCCCCAGGCCCTGATTTCCCTCTGCACCCCCAGGCCTCCCACTGCACCTCCACACCCTGATATCCCCCACTGCACCCCCAGGCTGTGATTTCCCCCTCTGCACCCCCACACCACAGTAACCCCCTTTGCACCTTTTGTCCCCCTGAGATCTCAATATCTTCCCTCCCTTCCCCTGAGACCCCCAAACCCTGGCCTGGAGGGACCCCAGTATTACCCCACTGCCCCCCTAACCCCCCATCTGCTCCGCCCGGGGGGACCCCAGCAGGGGAAGATGGGAACAAAGATTATTATTAATTTTTCTTCCACCTGTTGCCCCTGAACTGCCTGCACCCCCATCTCCCACCCTGCACCCCCTGCGTCCCCTTCCTCCAATCGCCCCTCCCCCCACTGATCCCCTGTCCCCCCTGTTCCCCCAGATGGAGTGTCTGAAGCTCTTGGCCTCAACCCAATTCCACAAGAAGCGAATTGGCTACCTGGGTGCTGCGCTCCTATTGGACGAGAGGCAGGACGCCCACCTGCTCCTGACCAATAGCATCAAGAAGTGAGAGGGAGACCCCAAGAGGCGTGGGGTTTGGGGGGGCTGAGGATTGGAGATTTGGGGGGACCCCAAGGAGGCTGATGGTTCTGGGGAGCTCAGGCTGGGGTATGGGGGGTTGGGGGGACCCCAAGGGGGCTGTTGGTTCTGGGGAGCTCAGGTTGGGGTATGAGGGTTTGGGGGAACCCCAAGGAGGCTGTTGGTTCTGGGGAGCTCAGGCTGGGGTGTGGGGGGTTGGGGAGACCCCAAGGAGGCTGATGTTTCTGGGGGGCTCAGGCTGGGGTGTGGGGGTTTGGGGGGACCACAAGGAGGCTGATTGTTCTGGGAAGCTCAGGTTGGGGTGTGGGGATTTGGGGGGACTGCAAGGAGGCTGATGGTTCTGGGGGGATCAGTCTGAGGTGTGGGGGTTCAGGAACTCAGGGGAGCTTCTGGCTATGGGGCACCGGAGGTTTGGGGGGCTAGGGTTGAATCCGGATGGTGAAGACAGGAATTTGGGGTTCAGAGGATAAGGTTGGGGTGTCCAGGCTGGGGTTTGGGGGGGCTGGGATCCGGTTCACCCCCCCCTGTCCCCGCAGCGACCTGGCGCACCCCTCCCCCTGCGTGCAGGGCCTGGCGCTGGGCTGCCTGGGCTGCCTGGGCTCAGCGGGGATGTGCCGCGACCTGGCAGGGGAGGTGCAGCGGCTGGCGGGGGGCGCCCCGGCCCCCGTGCGCAGGAAGGTGAGTGGGGACCCCCCCCTCGCTGTGACCCCCACCCCCTACAATCCCTCTGCCCCCAGAGCCTCCCCTGTTCCCCCAACCCCCTTCCCCTGACCCCTTCTCCTACCTGTACCCAGCCCCTAACCCGCCTGCCCCCCACAACTCGTAACGCCCCCTCTGCCCCCTGCAACTCCTAACCCGCCTGCCCCCCACAACTCCCAACCCCCCTCTGCCCCCAGAGCCTCCCCTGTTCCCCCAACCCCCTTCCCCTGACCCCTTCTCCTACCTGTACCCAGCCCCTAACCTGCCTGCCCCCCGCAACGCCTAACCCGCCTGCCCCCCGCAACACCTAACCCCCCCTCTGCCCTCCGCAACTCCTAACCCGCCTGCCCCCTGCAACTCCCAACCCCCCTCTGCCCCCAGAGCCTCTCCTGTTCCCCAACCCCCTTCCCCTGACCCCCTTCTCCTAACTGTACCCAGCCCCCTAACCCGCCTGCTCCCCGCAACTTGTAACGCCCCCTCTGTCCCCTGCAACTCCTAACCCGCCTGCCCCCTGCAACGCCTAATGCCCCCTCTGCCCCCCACAACTCCTAACCCCCCTCTGCCCCCAGAGCCTCTCCTGTTCCCCCAACCCCCTTCCCCTGACCCCTTCTACCTGTACCCAGCCCCTAACCCGCCTGCCCCCCGCAACGCCTAACCCTCCCTCTGCCCCCTGCAACTCGTAACGCCCCCTCTGCCCCCCGCAACTCCTAACCTGCCTGCCCCCTGCAACTCGTAACGCCCCCTCTTCCCCCGCAACTCCCAATCCCCCTCTGCCCCCAGAGCCTCTCCTGTTCCCCCAACCCCCTTCCCCTGACCCCTTCTCCTAACTGTACCCAGCCCCCTAACCCGCCTGCCCCCCGCAACTCCTAATGCTCCTCTGCCCCCCGCAACGCCTAACCCCCCGTGCCCCCCGCAACTCCTAACCCCCCTCTGCCCCCAGAGCCTTTCCTGCTTCCCCAACCACCTTCCCCTGACCCCTTCTACCTGTACCCAGCCCCCTAACCCGCCTGCCCCCCGCAACTCGTAACGCCCCCTCTGCCCCCGCAACTCCTAACCCGCCTGCCCCCCCAACTCCCAACCCCCCTCTGCTCCCAGAGCCTCCCCTGTTCCCCCAACCCCCTTACCCCTTCTCCTACCTGTACCCAGCCCCCCGCAACTCCCAACCCCCCTCTGCCCTCCCAGGCTGTGGCCTGCGCCGTCCACGTCGTCCGCAAAGTCCCGGAGCTCTCAGACGTCTTCGTCCCCGTCTGCGACCGGCTCCTCCAGGAGCGCCGCCACGGTGAGGGATCCCCGAAATGCCCCATCCCCCCCAATCCTCAGTGCTGCCCCCTCCGGTCTCTGGGAACCTCTGCCCCCATCCTACGCCGTGATCCCACCTCAGCGTGGGGGCACACGGCTGATCCCGAGGTCCTTCCACCCTGACCTTTGTGGGGGGGGGAGACATCTGGGGATGGGGGGATGGACCCCTAGAGGGGCCCCTCCTCTGGCTGTGGACTCTGGAGACGAGGGGTCAACCCTGCGTGGTCCAGCGGTTGGGTCTCCTCACCTGCGCTGAGTCTGCCCAGGCCTTCCTGATCCATTACACCCCAGCCCAGACGGCCTCAGTCCCCTCCCGCTAGCGGCGAGAGAGCCTGTGGGGAAACTGAGGCACGGCCAGGGGCCACACCCCTCTTAGCAGAATACCCTCATTGGCCCAGAACCCCCAGCTACAGAGGAGCTGGCCCTGCCAAGGGTCGTCTGGTGCCACGGTGAGGGGCTGCAGCCCAGAGAGCCAGGGGGAGGGGGTGGGGAGTTGACTGACACCTGTCGGCCTCTTGTCAGGCCTCCTTCACTGCACCCTGCTGTTGATCACGGAAATGTGCGAGCGAAGCCCCGATGTCTTGAGTCACTTCCGCAAGGTGAGAGAACCCAGGAGTCCTGGCCCCCAGCCCCCCCCAACCACTAGACCCCACCCCCCTCCCAGAGCCAGCATAGAACCCAGGAGTCCGGGCACTCGCCCCCCCCCCCGCTCTAACCACTAGTCTCCACTCACCTCCCAGAGCTGGGAGAGAACCCAGGAGTCCGGGCCCCCAGCCCCCTTGCTCTAACCACTAGACCTCACCCCCCTCCCAGAGCTGGGATAGAACCCAGGTGTCCTGGCCCCCAGCTCCCCACGGACCACTAGACCCCATCCCCCTCCCAGAGCCGGGGAGAGAACCCAGGAGTCCAGGCTCCCAGCCCCCCTGATCTAACCACTAGACCCGACTCCCCTCCCAGAGCCAGGATAGAACCCAGGTGTCCTGGCCCCCAGCGCCCCACACAGCTGGGGATAGGTGTTCCCAGAGGTGGAAGGGGAAGGAGTGGGGAGAGGGGAGGGGGTGATGGGAGTGATCTGGGGGGCAATGTACTCACCCCCGTTCCCGCTCCAGGCTGTGCCCCAAGTGGTGGAGATGCTGCGCAACTTGGAGGTGTCGGGGTACTCGCAGGAGCACAGCATCATGGGGGTCAGCGACCCCTTCCTGCAGGTACCCCCCCTTCCCTGGCCCCCCACCTTGCCCTGCCCCATCCCGAACTTCTTCCCATCCCCCAGTCCCCCCCCCGCCTCTTGGGGTCCCGCACCCCCCTCTGACCCCCCCAATCTCCCCTCCCAGGTGCGCGCCCTGCGGCTGCTGCGAGTCCTGGGGCAGGGCAGCGAGGACGCCAGCGAGGCCATGAACGACACCCTGGCCCAGGTGGCCACGAACACGGAGACCTCGCACAACGCGGGCAGCGCGGTGCTGTACGAGACGGTGCTGACCATCACGGCGGTGCGCTCGGCGCCCGGCCTGCGGGTACGGGGGGGCCCCAAGCTGACCCCGGGGGGAGCACTCCTCCACCTGGGGCTCTGCCAGCTCCCCCAATCAGCTCACAATCCAGTAGCGGGTAGTTCCCCAGGTCAATGCGCAAGATTCCCCCCTCATTCCCTGGTGGCACTGCCCCATTGCCCCCCCTCCCCACCACTCATCCTCTAATCTCCCTGCCCCTTTCCCCCATTCTCAGCCCCCACCCTCCAACATTTGGGCCAGAATCCAGTAGCGGGTAGTTCCCCAGGTCAATGTGCCCGATTCCCCCCTCATTCCCTGCTGGCACTGCCCCATTGCCCCCCCCACCCCACCGCTCATCCTCTAATCTCCCTGCCCCTTTCCCCCATTCCCAGCCCCCACCCTCCAACATTTGGGCCAGAATCCAGTAGCGGGTAGTTCCCCAGGTTACCACCACCCAGCCCACTCCCAGATGTATCCTAACCCTGGGGTCTGGTTCCCGCTCAGTCCCTGGCCCCATCCCCTCTTTCCTCGCCCCCCTCTCGCAGGCTGGGGCTGGGACCAGCGGGACAAGTCTCCAGCTTCGGCCTCTTCCCCCGCTCCCCCCCCAGGTCCTGGCTGTCAATATTCTGGGACGATTCCTCCTCAGCAGGGATCGGAACATCAGGTAAAAAGGACCCAGGTGTCCGGGACGCTCCTCATAAGAAAGTGGGGAGGAAGAGACCAGGACTGAGAATGGGACCCAGGTGTCCTGGACATTAGCCCTGGGGGGGGGGACTAGGTTTGGGGGTGGAGGGGTCAGGGAGGGTGATGGGGAGGGGCTGGGTTTGGGGTGAGAAAGGGAGAGGGGGGTGGGGCTAGATTGGGGGGGTCAGAGAGGATGGGGAGGAGCTGTTTTGAGCTGTAGGGAGGGGGATGTGAGTTTGAGGGCATGGGGGGGCTGGGTTGGGGGATCTGAGTTTGGGGCACAGGGCAGGGAGGGGCTGGGTGGGGGATCTGAGTTTGGGGAACAGGGCGGGAGGGGCTGGGTGGGGGGATCTGAGTTGGAGCACAGGGCAGGGAGGGGCTGGGTGGGGGGGGATCTGAGTTTGTGGGGGTGGGGAGGGGCTGGGTGGAGGGATTGAGTTTGGGCCACAGGGCAGGAGGGGCTGGGGGGGATCTGAGTTTGGGGAACAGAGTGGGAGGGGCTGGGGGGTCAGTGGAGAGCCGGGGAGGGGACCCAGGCATCCGGGAGGCCGTGTGGGGTGCTCACCCCGGGGGGGGCCGTTCCCCAGGTCCGTGGCCCTGGCGTCCCTGCTGCGGCTGGTGCATGCGGAGCACAGCGCCCTCCAGAGGCACCGCGCCACCGTGCTGGCCTGTCTGCGCGACCCGGACCCCGCCCTGCAGCGGTGAGACCCGGGGGGGGGCCCCAGCCCCTCCCTCCCCAACCCCAGCACCCGCCCCCGCCCTGCAGCGGTGAGACCCAGGGGGCTGGGGGGCCTGGCCCCTCCCTGCCCGCCCCCCGCCCTGCAGCGGTGAAACCCGGGGGGGGGGCCCTGGCCCCTCCCTCCCCAACCCCAGCACCCGCCCCCACCCCCGCCCGGCAGCGGTGAGACCCGGAGGGCTGGGGGGCCCGGCCCCTCCCTGCCCGCCCCCCGCCCTGCAGCTGTGAGACCTGGGGGGCTGGGGGGCCCCGGCCCCTCCCTCCCTGCCCCCAGCGCCCGCTCCCACCCTGCAGCGGTGAGACCCCGGGGGGCTGGGGGGGGCCGGCCCCTCCCTCCCCAACCCCAGCGCCCCGCCCCCGCCCTGCAGCGGTGAAACCCGGGGGGCTGGGGAGCCCAGTCCCTCCCTCCCCACCCCCAGTGCCCGCCCCCCGCCCTGCAGCGGTGAGACCCGGGGGGCTGGGGGGCCTGGCCCCTCCCTCCCCAACCCCAGCGCCCACCCCCGCCCTGCAGCGGTGAGACCCGGGGGGCTGGGGAGCCCAGTCCCTCCCTCCCCAACCCCAGCACCCGCCCCCACCCTGCAGCAGTGAGACCCGGGGGGCTGGGGGGCCCGGCCCCTCCCTCCCCACCCCCAGTGCCCGCCCCCGCCCTGCAGCGGTGAGACCCGGGGGGCTGGGGGGCCCGGCCCCTCCCTCCCCAACCCCAGCGCCCACCCCCGCCCTGCAGTGGTGAGATCTGGGGGGCCCAGCGCCCCCCCGGTGCCTGACCCCTCCCTCCCCGCCCCCCAGCCGTGCCCTGGATCTCAGCCTAGCCCTGCTGTCGGGCGCCAACATCCGGCCCATGGCCCAGGAGCTGCTGGGTTTCCTGGAGACCTGCCCCCCAGCCATGAAGCCCCCCTGCGCCTCCGGGCTGCTCCTCGCTGCCGAGAGGTGAGTGTGGCTGGCAGGGGGCATGTGGGGCGCGGGGCCGGGGGGCAGCGTGCAGCCCCCCCACACCCCTTATCTCTGCTCGTCCCCAGATTTGCTCCGAACAAACGCTGGCACATAGACACCATGCTGCAAGTGCTGACCACGGTGAGAGGCAGGGATCTGGGGGGCAGCAGGCAGATTGGGGGTGCAGGGGCAGATGGGGGTATGAGGAGAATGCAGAGGGATCTGGGGGTGCAGGGGGAGATGGAGGTACAGGGAGAATGCAGAGGGACCTGGGGGTGCAGCAGGCAGATTGGGGGTGCAGGGGGAGATGGGGGTATGGGGAGAATGCAGAGGGATCTGGGGGTGCAGGGGGAGATGGGGGTATGAGGAGAATGCAGAGGGACCTGGGGGTGCAGCGGGAGATGGGGGTATGAGGAGAATGCAGAGGGACCTGGGGGTGCAGGGGGGAGATGGGGGTATGGGGAGAATGCAGAGGAATCTGGGGGTGCAGCAGGCAGATTGGGGATGCAGGGGGCATGCAGAGAGATCTGGGGGTGCTGGGGAGATCAAGGTATGGGGAGGGGAGGAGGGGCAGATGGAGGTCCGGGGCGGCAGTGGGGTAAGTGGTGGGGAGGAGGGGCAGATGGGGGTCCCGGGGGGGCAGCAGGGTAAGTGGAGGGGCAGACGGAGGTCCGGGGGGTCAGCGGAGTAAGTGGAGGGGCAGATGGGCTCCGGGGGGGCAGCGGGGTAAGTGGAGGGGAGGAGGGGCAGACGGTCCGGGGGGGCAGCAGGGTAAGTGGAAGAGCAGACAGAGATCCAGGGGGGCAGATGGGGGTCTGGGGAGGGCCAGCGGGGTAAGTGGTGGGGAGGAGGGGCAGACGGGGGTCTGGGGAGGGCCAGCGGGGTAAGTGGTGGGGAGGAGGGGCAGACGGGGGTCTGGGGAGGGCCAGCAGGGTAAGTGGAGGGGAGGAGGGGCAGACGGAGGCTCAGGGGGGCAGCGAGGTAAGTGGAGGGGAGGAGGGGCAGACGGGGGTCCGGGGAGGCAGCGGGGTAAGTGGAAGAGCAGACAGAGGTCCAGGGGGGCAGACGGGGGGGCCAGGGGGGCAGCGGGGTAAGTGGAGGGGCAGACAGGGGACTGGGGGGGCAACGGGGTAAGTGGAGGGGAGGAGGGGCAGATGAGGGTCCAGGGGGGGCAGCGGGGTAAGTGGAGGGGCAGACGGGGGGTTGGGGGCAGCAGGGTGAGTGGAGGGGCAGACGGGGTTTCAGGGGGGGCAGCGGGGTAAGTGGAGGGGCAGACGGGGCGTTGGGGGCAGCAGGGTAAGTGGAGGGGCAGACGGGGTTTCAGGGGGGCAGCGGGGTAAGTGGAGGGGCAGACGGGGGGTTGGGGGGCAGCAGGGTAAGTGGAGGGGCAGACAGAGGTCCCAGGGGGCAGCAGGGTAAGTGGAGGGGCAGACGGGGGGTCGGGGGGACAGCAGGGTAAGTGGAGGGGCAGACGGGGTTTCAGGGGGGCAGACGGGTAAGTGCAGGGGCAGACAGGGGGGTTGGGGGGCAGCAGGGTAAGTGGAGGGGCAGACAGAGGTCCCGGAGGGCAGCAGGGTAAGTGAAGGGGCAGACGGGGGGTCGGGGGGACAGCAGGGTAAGTGGAGGGGCAGACGGGGGGTCGGGGGGGCAGCGGGGTAAGTGGAGGGGCAGACGGGGTTTCAGGGGGGCAACAGGGTAAGTGGAGGGGCAGACGGGGGGGTTGGGGGGCAGCAGGTAACCAGGTCTCCCCCCACCCCAGGCCGGCTCCTCGGTGCCGGACGATGGTGTCTCCCGCCTGATCCAGCTGATTGGGGGGTCCGGGGAGCTGCACCCCTACATCGTGAGACGTCTCTATGGGGCACTGGCCTGCGACATCTCCCCGGTGAGGGGGTCTTGGGGGGGGGAGAAGGGGATGTCCCAGCCGGGGGGGCGGAGCTGATTGGTGGGGGGAGGGGTGGTCTCAGTGGGGGGCGGGGCCAGGGAGTTTTGGGGCGGGGCTAATGCACAGTCTCTCATTTGGGGGGTCACCCCCCACCCCGCTGTTTTCCCAGCAACCCCTGGTGCAGGTGGCCACCTGGTGCATCGGCGAATATGGCGAGCTCCTGGCTGAGCGCTGCGAGGAGGCGGAGCCTGTGCAGGTCAGGGGGCGGGGCTGGCTGAGGAGCACAGGGGGAAGGACCCGGGGGGCTGAGGCCCGGCTCACCCCTGCCCCATGTCGCCCCCACAGGTGGAGGAGGGGCAGGTGCTGGCGCTGCTGGAGCGGGTGCTGCAGTCCCACCTCTCGCTGCCCCCTACGCGCGCCCCTCGCTCTGACGGCCCTCATGAAACTCAGCACCCGCCTGCAGGGGGACATTGAGTGAGGCACCCCCCACATCCCTGGGCATGCTCCCTGCACCCTGAAACCCCCTCAGCACCCCCAAATCCCTGGGCATGCTCCCTGCACCCTGAAACCCCCTCAGCACCCCCAAATCCCAGTGCATGCTCCCTGCACCCTGAAACCCCCTCAGCACTCCCAAATCCCTGGGCATGCTCCCTGCACCCTGAAACCCCCCTCAGCACCCCCAAATTCCTGGGCATGCTCCCTGCACCCTGAAACCCCCCTCAGCACCTCCAAGTCCCTGGGCATGCTTCCTGCACCCCAAATCCCCCTCAGCGCCCCCAAATCCCTGGGCTTGCTCCCTGCACCCCGAAACCCCCTCAGCACCCCCAAATCCCTGGGCATGCTCCCTGCACCCTGAAACCCCCTCAGTACTCCCAAATCCCAGTTCATGCTCCCTGCACCCTGAAACCCCCCTCAGCGCCCCCAAATCCCTGGGCATGCTCCCTGCACCCTGAAACCCCCTCAGCACCTCCAAATCCCTGGGCATGCTTCCTGCACCCAAATCCCCCTCAGCACCCCCAAAACCCTGGGCATGCCTCCCTGCACCCTGAAACCCCCCTCAGCACCCCCACATCCCTGGGCAAGCTCCCTGCACCCCAAATTCATCTCAGCACCCCAACATCCCTGTGCATGCTTCCTGCCACCCCAAATCGCCCTCAGCAAACCCCAAATCCTGGGCATGCTCCCTGCACCCAAATTCCTCTCAGCACCCCCCAAATCCCTGGGGCATGCTCCCTGCACCCCAAATTCCTCTCAGCACCCCCACATCCCTGTGCATGCTTCCTGCACCCCAAATCCCCCTCAGCGCCCCCACATCTCTGTGCATGCTCCCTGCACCCCAAATTCCTCTCAGCACCTCCACATCCCTGTGCATGCTCCCTGCACCCTGAAACCCACCCCTCAGCACCCTCAAATCCCAGGGCATGCTCCCTGCACCCCAAAGTCCTCTCAGCACCCCCACATCCCTGGGCATGCTTCCTGGACTCACATCCCCCTCAGCACCCCAAATCCCTGGGCATGCTCCCTGCACCCCAAATTTCCCTCAGTGCCCCCAAATCCTGGGCATGCTCCCTGCACCCTGAAACCCTCTAAGCACCCCAAAATCCCTGTGTTTAGTCCCTGTACCCCCAAATCCAACTGAAGCTCATAATCCCTGCGCATGGTTCTTGCACCCCCAGAATCCCTCTGCATGCTCCCAGCATCCCCAAATCCCCTCTACACTCCAGTAAAACGTGTCTGGGTCTCCTGCAACCCCACATCCCCTCAGAACCCCCCAAATCCATGTACATGCTCCATGCACCCACAAATATCAATTGACCCCCAGAATCCCTTGGCATGCTCTCTGTACCCCAAAATCCCCTCTACACCCCAGAATCTCTGTGCGTGCTCCCTGCACCCCCAAAATCCTCTCTCTGCTCCCTGATCTCTACGAATCCTCCCGAAAGTCTCCCTGCACCCCCAAAATCCTCTCTCCGTTCCCTGATCTCTACGAATCCTCCCGGAAGTCTCCCTGCACCCCATGTCCCCACTGTGACTCCAAACCCAGCGACAACCCCAATGTCGTGTGTGCATCCCAAATCTCCATACAACCCCCCAGCTCCCCGGGCACCCTGAAATCCTTCCTGCCCCCCCATTTTGTCCGCCCCTCTCCCCCGCCCCCCTTTACCGCTGGGGGTTGATGGGACCCCCAATTTGTCTGCCCAGCCGCATCCGGCGGATCGTGTCTGTGTTCGGCAGCTGCCACGACATCGAGCTCCAGCAGAGGGCGGTGGAGTACAACGCCCTCTTCCGGCGATACGACCACCTCAGGTGGGGGGGCCGGACTCCTGGGTTCTCTCCCTGGCTCTGGGAGGGGAGTGTGGGGGGGTGGGGGGCGGGGAGCCAGGGACTCCTGGGTTCTCTCCCCGGCTCTGGGAGGGGGGCGGGGAGCCAGGACTCCTGGGTTCTCTCCCCGGCTCAGGGAGGGGGAGTGGTGGGGTGGGCGGCGGGGAGCCAGGACTCCTGGGGTCTCTCCCTGGCTCTGGGAGGGGAGTGGGGCGGGCGGGGAGCCAGGACTCCTGGGTTCTCTCCCTGGCTCTGGGAGGGGAGTGGGGCAGGGCGGGGAGCCAGGACTCCTGGGTTCTCTCCTTGGCTCTGGGAGGGGAGTGGTGAGGTGGAGGGCAGGGAGCCAGGACTCCTGCCTTCTCTCCCTGGCTCTGGGAGGAGAGTGAGGGAGGGGTGGGGAGCCAGGACTCCTGGGTTCTCTCCCCGGGTCTGGGAGGAGGGGGGAGCGGGGAGCCAGGACTCTTGGGTTCTCTCCTGGCTCTGGGAGGGGAGTGGCGGGGTGGGGGGGCAGGGAGCCAGGACTCTTGGTTCTCTCCCTGGCTCTGGGAGGGGAGTGGTGGGGTGGGGAGCAGGGAGCCAGGACTCCTGGGTTCTCTCCCTGCCTCTGGGAGGGGGAGTGGTGGGGTGAGGGGTGGGGGAGCCAGGACTCCTGGGTTCTCTCCCTGCCTCTGGGAGAGGAGAGGTGGGGTGAGGGGTGGGGGAGCCAGGACTCCTGGGTTCTCTCCCTGGCTCTGGGAGGGGAGAGGTGGGGTGGGGGGCAGGGAGCCAGGACTCCTGGGTTCTCTGCCTGGCTCTGGGAGGGGCGAGGTGGGGTGGGGAGCGGGGAGCCAGGGACTCCTGGGTTCTCAGGCTCAATTCCCACAGGGCGTCTGTGCTGGAGAAGATGCCCCCAGTTGAAGGCTGAGGAAGAGGAAGGAGCTGAGCTCCTTGCACCAGGAGGCCAGAAGAGGGCGCCGTCCCCTGGCGCGAAGGAGGAGCCCAGCAGGTGTGGACGGGCCTGGCCCTCGGGGGGCGCCAGGGGAGGGGGGGGGCCTGGGCCTGGGGAAGGGGGGGCCTGGATGATCCCTGCCACCCCCCCCACCTGCATCCCACCATCTCTCTCCTCTCTAGGTCGCTGACACTCTTGGATCTCCTGGGGGGGGGCCCAGCTGCCCCCCTGGGCCCCCCCCGGGCTCAGACGCTCCGTGGGCGAATCTCTGCTGGGACTTGCTGGAAGACGTGAAGACTGCGGTAAATTGGGCGGGGGGTGAGGATATGGGGGCTGGGGAACAGGAGGGGGCTGGGGAATGGGGCAGGGGAGGGGAAATGGGGAACACATGGGGGTGAGAAAATGGGATGGGGGGCTGGGGAATGGTGGGGGTGCGAAATTGGGGGGGGGTGGGGAATAGGGGGGGCATGTGAGTAAGGTGGCGAGGAGTGAGGAATGGGGGTGCTAGGAAAGGGACGGGTGTTCGGAGAATGGTGGGGGTGGGGGAATGAGGGTGTGGGAAACCTGGGGGGTGAGGAATTGGGGGGCTGGGAAGGGGGGTGTGAGAAATGGGGGGTGCTGGGAAGGGGCGGGTGCTGGGAATGGTGGGGGTGGGGAATGGGGGGCTGGGGATGGGCGAGGAGTGAGGAATGGGTGGTGCTAGAGAAGGGATGGGCTGGGAAAAATGGTGGGGGTGGGGATGGGGGGCTGGGAACCCTGAGGGGTGAGGAATGGGGGGGGTGGGAATCGAGGGGGGGCATTTTGTGTTGGTAGGGGGGAGCAGGGGCACCCCTGAGGCCTTGGTGTCACTGTCCCCCCCAGCGCCCCCCATCCCCCGACGTGATCTGATGTGCTGGGAGGGGGGACGGGCTCTTGCGGCTGGACTTCGCCAGTCCAGAGCGCCCCCCCAGTGGGACCCCCAGCTGCTCCTCGTCCACGGCCAGCGCCCAGCCGCACCCCAGCCCCGGCACCGGGCCGTGGGGGTTCCAGCTCCAGGGCTGCGTGCCCTAGGTGAGCCCCCCAGGTCCCCCACCCTGGGGGTGGAGTTGGCCGTAGGGACCAGGGTCTCCTCCGGGGTGGGGGTGGGGCATAGGGGGAGAGGAAGGAAGGGGCGGGAGCGGGGTCAAGGGTGTGTATTTGGGGTGGGGGCGGGGGAGGGTGATGGAGCTGGGCAGAGGGGGGCTGGGGTGGGGTAGAGAAGGGGTGGGTGAGTGGGGGGGCAGAGTAGGGGCTGGGCGCATGCCTGGGGTGGGGCAGAGGGGGGGTCAGGTGTGTGCCAGTGGTGGGATGGGGGAGGGGAGGACGGGGCCGGGGGGGGCAGGCCCGTGGCCAGAGTGGGATGGGGGAGGTGAGGAGGGGGCAGGGGGGCCAGGCACATGTGCCCATGGGTGGGATGGGGGAGGGGAGGAGGGGGGCAGGGGGGGCCAGGCACGTGGCAGTGGTGGGGGTGGGGATGAGACGAGGGGGGCAGAGGGGGTGGTCTGCGCATGTGCCAGGGGGGGGAGCAGAGGGGGGCCTGGCGCGTGCCGGGGTGGCCCCCCCCGCTGTACCCCGCCACCCTCAGTCTCTGCAGGTGGAGCTGGAGCCCCCCCAGCGGGACGTCGGTGCCCGGCCTGCCTGGATGGGGCCCCCCCTGAGGGCAGCGGGCTGCGCGTGCGGAACCCCAAGCCGGGTGAGGGGGGGGGTCAGCCTGGGGATCCCCCTTCTTCCCACCCAGCCCCCCACTGACCCCTTCTCCCCCGATCATCCCCGGCCCTCCCCTGCCCCCCGACTCCCCTTTCTCCCCGCTCCCCCAACCCCCCTGCCCCCCCACTGACTCCCCCTCTCTCCCCAGCCCCCCGCTGACTTCCCTTCTCCCCCGATCACCCTCGCCTCACCAGCCCCCTGACTCCCCTTCCTCCTCCCTCTCCCAGCCCCCCCGGCCCCCCACTGACTCCCCTTCTCCTCCCCAGCACCCCGCTGACTTCCCCCTCCCCCAACCCCCATCTGACCCCTCTCCCCCGATCGTCAACCCCCGGCGTCCCCAGCCCCCCACCCCCCAACTCCCCTTTTGCCCCCCTCTCCCTGCCCCCCCCGACCCCCCTACATGACTCCACTTCTCCCCCCAGGCCCCCTTGCGGATGCGCCTGCGGACTCGCTACACCCCCCCCGGGAGGTGCCCGGTGCAGGAGACCCTGGAGGTCAGCGATTTCCCCGCGGCTTGCCTGGCAGTGACCCCCCCCGCCGGGGGGGCCTCGGTCCCGGACCCAGCTGGGGGGGGGGGGGCGGGTAATGTGGAATAACAGCCCCCACTGCAGCGACGTGTCCCTGTGTCCCTGTGTGTGGGGGCAGGGGCTGCCGGGGGGGCGGGCAATTTGTCCCAGGCCCACCCAAGTGTTCAAGACCATTTGCTATGGAAGGAGGCCCCCGAAACTGCTTGCCCCAGGCCCCCCTGAATACCTCATGGGCGGCCCAGTGGGGAGGAGGGGGGCTGGAGGTCAAGCATGGGGTGGGGCCTGGTTGGGGGGCTGGCCGAGGGAGGGGGGATCGCAGGCACGGGGGGCTGGTTGGAGGGGGCAGGGCCGAGGGAGGGGGGATCCCAGTCAGTGGGGGGGCTGGTTGGAGGGCAGGCCTAGGGAGGGGGGATCCCAGGCAGGGCCGCTTGGTTGGGGGGGGCGGCCGAAGGAGGGGGGATCCCAGGCATGGGGGCTGGTTGGGGGGCAGGTCGATGGGAGGGGGGATCCCAGGCAGGGGGGCTGGTTGGGGGGCAGGCCGAGGGAGGGGGGATCCCGGCAGGTGGTGCTGGTTGGGGGGCAGGCCGGGGGGGGGATCTCAGGCTAATTTGTAACAGCTATTCCTCCCCCCCCACCCCCACGAGCGCCCCCCAGTGGCATGTAGCCAGGTCCCCTTGCGCTGTTGCCCCTCCCCTTCCCTCCCTATTCATATTCCAGCCCCCCCCCCAGCACAATGGGGGGAGTGGATAGTGGTGGAGCAAAGGAGCCGCAATATCCCAGCCCAGTCCCCCTCACGTCCCCGACCTTGCAAGCCCACCCCGCCCTGCTCGTGCCCCTCACTACCGACCCGCAGCCCCCCCCACCCTGCTGGTGCCCCTCACTCCCGACCCACAGCCCCCCCCGCCCGGCCGGTGCCCTCTACTCCCGACCCGCAGCCCCTGTTGGTCATCTACATATGGATTCTCTCTGTTGTTTCGCCTCCGTCTGTGCCCGTATCGCTAGGGGGGTGGGAGGGTGCCAGCCCCATCTGGCCTCTCCCTGCCCTCGCCACAAACAAATTCGCTCCCAGGTGAATTGAGTTTCTGTCCCTGATGATTTGGTGGCGGCGGGGAGGTTGATGGGGGTGGGAGGGCCGCAGGCCAAGGCAGATGAAAGGGGCCCAGGGAGAGGCAAGCGGTATGAGAAAGAAATGGGGAGGGGTGGGTGGGCAGGGGAGACATCACAAGGGGCTGAGAGGAAGAAGAGGAGGAAGGAAGGAAGGGCTGAGGGAGAAGCCGGGGGGTCTCCTGGCTTGGGGATGGGGGCATTTCCACCCCTACCCAATGGGAGGCTGAGAGAGTATCCGCAAAGGATGACGGGGTACTGCACAGCTACCAACATGGGGCCCCAGGCAGTGAGAGAACCCAGGGCCTGTCCGGGCTCACCAGCCCCCCCCAACTCCACTGCCCTCCCCAGAGCTGGGGAATATGGAACCCAGCTCTCCCCTGGCTCCCAGCTCTCCCCAAACTCCCACTCCCCTTCCCTCCCACAGCAAGGGATAGTACCCAGGTGTCCCTGGCTCCCAGCCCACCTCCTCCGACTCCCCCTCCCCTTCCCTCCCACAGCAGGGGATAGAACACCAGGCGTCCTGGCTCCCCAGCCCCCACCCCCGCCAAGACCTCCACTGGCCCTTCGCCAGAGCTGGGGAATGGAACCCAGGCGTCCGGGGCTCCCAGGCGAGCAGCCCGGGAGGGTTTGTCTGTCATCCCCCACATGGCCTTTTCTCCTTTCTTTCTTCCCCTTGTTTGTCCCTCCTCGCCACCACCTCCCTGCTCAGGAAGAATTTTAATTAGTGTATCAGGTTTAATTAATTCAGATGCTAATTACATGATGCGGCGGGGGTGGGAGGGCCCAGATTTGAGAGGGGTAATAGGGGGGTGGATGGAGCCCCAGCTGGCTTGGCATGATGCCACCCAATGTTGAGGGGAACTGGCCGAGATGGGGGAGAGGGGTATGGACAGGACCGAAGAAGGGTCGCGGGGCAGAGGAGTGATGGGGTGGCTGCCTCCCCGCACCTCCGGCTCCAGAGATGGGCACCTGCATGCCAGGCAAGGGAATGGGGAGTGAGACGGGGCGAAGATGGCAATGATAGTGGCAGTGGGAAGGGATGGAGAGCAGAGAAGTGGGCGGTCCGGCCAGGAGCGAAAGAACCGAGGTCAGGCGGAGAGGAGGGGAGCTCAGCATCTATGCCAGCCCTGAGCCCAGATGTGACGCTGTGCAGGGGGAGGGGCACCAAGCTGCCAGGGGAGATGCCCCCGTCCCCCACACTGCAGCATACTCGGTGCCACCTGGGAGGGGGAGGGGGGGGCAGCCCGGCGGGTGCCCACTCTCACAGTGGGGGAGGTGCCAGCCTCATGCCCATGGGGCACAGCCCCCCGCCACGTTGCCAGCCCCCAGGCCGGCTTGGCACAGAGTCAAATGTGCCGGCTGGTGGGTGCGCGGGGGGACGGGCTGGCACACAACCCCCAACACAGACACGCAGAGCGGACTTGGCACGGTAGCACTGGCAATTGTCAGAGAGCGATGGGTGTGTACAGGGAAGAATAAATAGCATGGGATAGGATGATCGATGGAGAGAACAAGGGATGTGCGCGGGGGCTGGATAGCTAGATAGAAAAAGGGATGGAGGGTGGGTAGAGCGATAGGGCAAGAGGGGGCGTATGGGGCAGGGTGGCTGGCGCAGTAAGGTAGCTGTGGGAGAGAGAGGAGTGGGGAGAGATTGGATGGCTGTCGGGTGGGACCAGATGCAGGGTGTTAGCGGGGTGTGGATGGAGGCGAGGGGTGGAGAAGTGGGCCGGAGGAGTGAAAACCTTTCACTCACCAGCCCGGGTAGGTAGAAGGAGGCTTGGAACCAGCCCTGAGAAATTTTCAGCACTTTAATATTCCGTTTTTCTCTCTCCTCCCCGTTGCACCACCCCTGGGTACCACGGCCCTTTGGCACCCTCCAAGCTGAGGCAGAGGATGCGAGGAAGGAGGCCAGCCAGCCGCAGTTGGGGCTGGCCAGATACCAGTGGGGCACCATGGGCATAGCTGGATGGGGTGAGACCCAGGCCCTGGAGCAGAGGAGATGGGGGTCAAGCCCCCCCAGAGGGAAAGAGGGATACAGTGATCTCCTCTCTCTCTCTCTCTCTTATCTATCTATCTATCTTAGTCTATATCTATCTCCCACATGAGACTGGCTGAGGAAGAGGAAGGAGATGTCACCGAGGGTAGATCTCAAGCCCCCCTATTGGTCCTGTCACCTGGACATGAAGAGTGTGTTCATCTCGCAGGGGTTGAGTGCATGTGGGTGGAGGGAAGGGAGCTTAGGCAAGAGCAGTAGGGTGGGGAGGAAACCAATGGAGGTGTTAAAGAAGAAGGAGGGGAGTGGGCCCGTTGCTTACTGTTGGCCAAGGGAGGGATTTCCACACCTGTGATAAGCCAATGCTGGCAATTTGGATTGGACTGAGGGGGCTGGGATGACAATAGGGTGTGATTCTCATGTACTACTCCCTGAAGGGACCGTCCCTACCCTTCATCCACTTTTGGTCACCAGAACGAGCCAATGGGGCTCAGAATCTGTGTCTGACATTTCCCAACTGGACAAAGTCACGGCATCACCCCAGGAGCCCCCCTAACACCAGTTCCCATGCAGCCGCTCCATGGGATTCACCTTTCCTGTGGGGCACAGCAACCCCTGGAATGGGATGGGGTAGTTGGGATTCCCTGGGGAAGCTGAATCCCAGAGGATTTTCCTGTGTGGATTCAAAAGGGGCATGGATAAAAAATGTGGTCATTTGGATTAGGCCGAACTATTTCCATTGGGTCTATGGTGAAATCGCTTCACTGGACATTATCCTTTCAAAGGGGATGGATGGATGGATAGACATGATGGGGGTGGATGGGGAAAGAAGATAGAGGGAGTGTACGGGGGAAGATAGATTAGATTAGATAAGGGCTGGATAGCTGTCTGGACAGATATCAGAGAATAGATGGGGAATGGATGGGATGGGACGGATAGGTAGCTAGGACGTCTCTGAAGTATGAATGGATGGGATGTGTAAATAGATGTGTGGATGGGGCTGCTGGCTGGATAGAGATAGATGGGTGTGGATGGGCTGGATTACAGAGCTGCTGGAGGACGGGGGGGGTCAGGTGCATGGCTAGATTAAGATATATGGTGGTTTCTGAGATGGCTAACTGGATAGTGGTAGATTAGGTGGCTG
This sequence comes from Aldabrachelys gigantea, assembly GCA_026122505.1. Classification (NCBI taxonomy): domain Eukaryota; kingdom Metazoa; phylum Chordata; order Testudines; family Testudinidae; genus Aldabrachelys; species Aldabrachelys gigantea. Next base: position 28,748 of record JALNIE010000435.1, read on the forward strand.
TGTATGGGAATGGGATGGATGGATGGACAGATGAGTGTGTATTATGCATATTGCGTCCTATCCTCTTAGAAAGCTATCGAATCTAGTCTAATCTAATTCTTCCACATATATTCAAGTCAAATCAAATTCATTCCAGAGAACGTGTTTTCATGAAGTTTTTTTTATGCTTTGGGACACAAAATTTTCAGGGATTTTCTTCTCCTCAGGTCCAGACTCCATCCGTCACTTCCCCCGTCCCTGTCCAGGGCCAAAAAGGAAATTGGGAAAAGCCGGATTCATCTTGGAAGGGAAAATGTATTCCTACCAGCTCCTTTCGAGGGTGTCCAGATTATCGGAGACCTTCGGGCAGGTGTATGTAAATGATTTTATCAAATGCAACGGGACTAAGCAAGTGACTTGCAGTCGTATCCTTCTTGCCACGCTGAGGACAGTGCAAAGATCCAAAGAGCAAAAACATCCCAGCCACAGTTGTAGAGTGGAAATGTACCCTCCGGCGCCACATCTGGTTGTGAAAGAGAAATAGTGAAAAATATGAGATAGGCCGTGTCCTTGGGTGCTGGGCGTTCCCGGGGCGCTGGGATATAGCAGGGGGGGGGCCCCGTGTCTGGGTGCTGGGCATTCCCGGGGGTCGGGATATAGCGGGGGGAGGTGAGTCTGGGTGCTGGGGCTATCCCAGGGGCTGGGAATATAGCGTTGGGGGGGGCGTTGTCCCTGGGTGCTGGGCGTTCCCGGTGGGCTGGGAATAGCAGGGGGGGCCGTGTCTGGGTGCTGGGCTTTCCGGGGGCTGGGATACAGCGTGGGGGGGGGGGCGTGTCTGGGGTGCTGGGGGTTCACCGGGGCTCGGGATATAGCGGGGGGGGGCATGTCTGGGTGCTGGGGGTTCCCGGGGGCTGGGATATAACGGGGGGGGATGGGGCGCGTGGTCGGGGTGCTTGGGGTTCCCGGGGGATGGATAATAGCGGGGGGGGAAGGGGCTGGGGCTGTGTCTGGGTGCTGGGGTTCCTGGGGGCCTGGGATATAGCCAGGTGGGGACAGGGGCCTATGTCTGGGTGCGGGGTGTGTTCCGGGGGATTGGGATATAGTGGGGAGGGGACAGGGCCATGCTGGGTGGGGGTTCCCCTGGGGGATGGGATATAGCGGAACAGGGAGGGGCCCGGGGCCATGTCTGGGTTGCTGGGGGTTACCAGGGGATGGAATATGAAGGGGGGATGTGGTTTGTGGTCTGGGTGCTAGGGGGTCTCCTGGGGGGTCTCAGATGTAGGTGGGGAGGACCAGGCCATGTCTCGGTGCTAAGGGTTCCAGGGGAGATGGAGTATAGCGGGGGGGGGGCGTGTCTGGGTAGCTGGGGGTACCCGGGGGCTTGGGATATAGCGGGGATGGGGACGGGACCCGTGTTCTGGAGGCTGGGGGTTCCCCGGGGGCTGGGATATAGCGGGGGAGAGGGACGGGACCGTTCTGGGTGCTGGGGGTATCCCGGGGGGCTGGGATATAGCGAGGGAGGGGACGGGGGACCGTGTCTGGGGTGCTGGGGGTTCCCGGGGCTGGGGATATAGCGGGGAGGGGAGACGGGGACCGTGTCTGGGGTGCTGGGGGTTCCCGGGGGCTGGGATATAGTCAGGGGGATTTGGACCGTGTCTGGTGCTGGGGAGTTCCCGGGGGCTTGGGATATAGGCGGAGGGAGGGAAGTGAGGCCGTTTCGGGGTGCTGGGGGTCCCGGGGGCTGGGATATAGCGGGGAGGGGACGGGACCATGTCTGGGCTGCTGGGGGTTCCCGGGGGCTGGGATATAGTACAGGGGGATGGGGCCGTGTCTGGGTGCCTGGGGTTCCCCGGGGGCTCGGATGTAGGTGGTGGGGAGGACCTGGCCATGTCTGGGTGCTGGGGTTTCCCGGGGGCTAGGGATATAGCCGGTAGCCCCTGTGTTGGTGCTGGCGTTCCTGGGGATTGGTGTAAACGGTGGGGGGGAAGTGGCGTGTAGTCTGGGTGTCAGCCGACTCTTGGGCACTTGGGGACATGTAGCCATGTCAAGCATTTGTGTCTGTTCATCCATTAACTCTCCCAATCCATCCCATCACTGCCATCCCATCATGGAGATTGACGGGCTTTCCCAGCCCAACCCAAGTCCTTGTCCCATCCCCGTCCCCGTCCCCGCGCTTAGAGGTACTGTGTCCACTTTGCACAGAGCTGCTTGTCTATGAAAAACCGACACAAAAACACATCCCGTGCGAACTTGTGGCTATTTCCCAATACCTTTTGTCAACCTCCCGCCTCAAAAACAATCCCAGGAAAATCATGGTATTTCTCTCACCATTTTTCCAAACATTTTGACATTTTGGTCTGAACGACTTTTCCTCTCCCTTTTCCCCTTCCAATAAGCAATGAACAGGTCCCCGATTGGATGCAAATGGTCACCACAGAAGGCCCCAAACCATTCAATTTTATCCAAAAACCCACCAACTTTTGCCACCTGAATTCAACTTCTTTTCACTTTTCGACTCGATGGTAGTTTTCAAACAATTCATTTTGTATCCCACCCAAAATGAAGAGTTTGTTCATTTTTTTCCCAAGTTACCGCGGCTGGACGATGTTATTTTGCCCGTCTTTCCCTTTCAGCCCCCAAATCCTGTACCCTTCCCTTCACCCTGAGAGTTTTCCACTTCCATCTTCTCTAATTTTCCCATCATTTTCCCCCTTCTTTGCACCTCTCCCCATCTCTTTTCTCCTCCTCCCCAGAGACAGGTCCCTCTTCTCCTCCTTTGGCAAAGACCAGTTGTTTCAGGGTTGGATCTCCGGCACAGAGGAGAAGAAGAGAGGGCAGGACAAGAGAATAAGCATGATGATCCATGTGATTCTGGGGCACCTGGGCATGGGGCCCCTGTCGGAGACAAGATACAGGGCTAGATGGGACCTTTATTCTGACCTAGTAATCTTATGTCTTCTCACTATTGGCATTGTTTCATGGTTAAATAACCCCAGGCCCCCACATAGGTGAACCCTTTCTGCCCAAGTTGGGGTTCAAGATATTACTCCTTGGGTGTAAAAATTGATAGGAGCTCTCACGAAGATTCTTAGGTACACAATTCCCATCAAAGTGGGTATCCGTGTCTACCAATGGTACTTACCAAAAAACCTTACCCTGAGGTCCTGAGCCCCTCACAACCAATTACTGTATTTACTCTCGCAATTACCCCTCATCACATATGGCAAATATGAATGTTAGGAAGACAGGAAACTGAGGCATGGAACTAGTTAAGTGAGTTGACTATGGAGTCTGGGGTAGATCAAGGTTTAGAACCCCATGTTTCCTGGAGTGCCAGCAGGTGCTAGATCTTGGTGGAAAAAAATATTTGCGTAGAGGCAATATTTTAAATATATAGTAAATTCATATATGTATCACATACTGAAATAGTATTAACTCTATTATATTCTAAGCTATATTCTGTCATGCAGAGCGATAGGGATGGAAATTGGATTTTCTGGTTATGGGAAATTGCTTCAATGAAAAAGAAATGTGAAAAATGGCCAGAAAACAGAAAGAAATTGTGAAAAAAAAAAAAAAAAAGCATTTGGGGTGATTTGAAATGTTGAGAGGGGCTTTTCCCCAATAGAATGAAAACATTTTGCTGGCTGGTGAGCTTTTGAACGTTGTTAAAGGCACCCATATGGATTTTGTTTCTGAACATTTTCCCACCATCTCCAAACATGTCATGGTTTGTTCCCTAACCGAAATTGTATTGAAAGGAAGCCCTTTTAATTTCGACGAAAGTGGCATTTTGTAGCTAAAAAATGAAAACCACCATTCTGAGGGGAAAAATTCAAACCACTCTCTGCTCTATCCATCAGCGTTTGTATTAAAGATAATCCCATATAGAGGCGATTTAGCTCAGGACTAGAATTGGAAAAGTCCAGTATGAACAGGAAATCACCCTGATCGACAGGGGATGTGTTTTCTCTTAGCAAAGCGGCACAACTGGCAGGGTAGCCCCAGCTGTGGGCAGGGTTGCCAGGGGTCCTGGCTGTGAGCCCTAATGGGTAGAGAACTGGACTATGAGGCCAGACTCCTGGGATCAATTCCTGAGCTCTACCTTGCTCCAATACCTCGGGTTTCCATCTGTGAAGTGGGAGGTGATGACCCCAGCCTCCTTTGTAAAGTGCTTGAGTTCTGCACATCCAGTTTCTTCAGAGTCTTGGTTGTGGTGGGGAGGGAAATGTGGGGTGGATGGAGGAACTAGCCCCCACTTTACTCCTCCTGTTTGTTCCGTCCGTACTCATTGCCCTTGGGTTAGAAATACCAAGGGGGTGCATTGGGGAATCGTTGGGAAGGAAAGGGGGAGTCCAGGAGGGGGAAGGGGTGGAGATGATGGGGTGGGAGGAACGGGTGTGAGGTGGGGAGAAGGGAGGGGGTAGCATAGTAGATGAGTGAGGTTGGGGCTGGGATGAAAGAGGCCTGAGATGGGGAGAGGGGACCCGGGGGGGTGAAAGTTGTAGGGCAGGGAGGAGGGGAGGGGTATGGTGAACTTGGGACCCATATGGGGGGTGCATGTTGGGGAACTGGGGGATCACCTGGTCTACCACCACCCCCCGGAATCCCAAGACATCTTTCCTGACCGCCCAGGATAAGATGAGGCTAGAATTTGGGGGGTGGGGGGAGAGAGGCGTAATAGAGCCGGGTTTTAGAATTTTGGAGGGTCACACCAAAAATGGCATCCAGTTGGTTCCTTGCCCATATGGCCAGTCCCCCAGGCCCCACCTCCCATGGTCCCCCTGCCCTCACTTTTACCTCATAACCCTGCCCCAACAACTCCATTGCCCTCCCACCCCTTTCCACTGGCCACAGCCCACCTCCTTAGCCCCTCCCCTGCCTCCATTGGCACCTCCCACCTCCCTTAGCCCCACCCTTTCCTCCGTTGGCCCCTTCTACTTCCTAGCCCACCTCTGACCACTTCCCTGCAGGGAAGGGGCAGGGGTCATGGATAAGATATGTGGAGGCTGCTTATGCTCCCCCTCACTCCCCCACAGGGAGCTTGAGAGGGCGAGTCAAAGAGAAAGGGGTGGGGTCAACTTCTGCTCACAAATAAAGAAGCAGAACTGGGGAGGTGAAACCTGGGAGGATTTGAAGGACTACTGGGGAAGGGGTGGGGCTAACGGAGGAAGGGGTTGGCCATTGGGGAGTTGGTGAGAGGAAGGGGTCCAGGCCAAAGAGTAGAGCTTAGGAAGTGGGATGGGCCAATAAGAGAAGGAGGATCATTTTAGGCAGAAAGCGGGCGGGTCCTAGTTGAGGAAGGGGGGGCTAAAGGAGGTGATTGGCCCAGTGGGGGAAAGGCTGGAGACTAGGCTGAGGAGAGGGGTTGGGGGGCTCATGGAGAAAGATGGGGGAAGGCTGGGTCCACGGAGGTGGGAAGGTACCAATGGCAGAAGGGGCGGGGTGTCTGATTGACGGAGGGGGTGGAGTCCACTGGCAGTAAGGGGGCCGAGTCTGTATTGAGCAGGGGGTGGGGGGGTCACTACATGGAGAAGGGGCGGGTCTGATTGATGGGGAGTGGGGTCCAATGGCAGAAGGGGGCGGGTGCTGATGGAGAGGTGGGGTCACTTGGGAGAAGGGGGTAGTGTCCTGATGGAGGAGGGGGGGGTCACTGGGAGACGGGGCGGGTCTGATGGAGGAGGGGGTGGGTCACAGGGAGAAAGGGGGCAGTCTGATTGAGGGAGGGGTGGGGGTTGTCCACTGGGAGAAGGGGGCGGGTTTGATTGAAGAGGGGGTAGGGGTCACTGGGAGAAGAGAGGGGTCTGATGGAATGAGGGGTGGGGTCCAAATGGCAAGAATGGGGGCAGGTCTGATGGAGGAGGGGTGGGGTCACTGGGGGAGAGGGGGCAGGTCTGATGGAGGAGGCGGGGGGTCACTGGGAGTAAGATGCAGTCCTGATGGAAGAGGGGTGGGGTCACTGGGAGAAGGGGGCGGGTCTGGTTGAGGAGGGGGGGGTTCAATTGGCAGAAGAGGGCAGGTCCTCATTGAGGAGGGGGTGGGTCACTGGGAGAAGGGGGGGGAGGGTCTGATGTGAGGAGGGGGGTGACTAGGGAGAGTAGGGGCGGGTCTGATGGAAGGGGGGGTGGGTCACGGAGAGAAGGGGCCGGGTCTGATGGAGGAGGGCGGGGGTCTGATGGAAGAAGGGTGGGGGGTCAATGGCAGAAGGGGGGCTGGTCTGATGGAGGAGGGTGGGTTCATATGGCAGAAGCGGCGGGGTCTGATGGAGGGTGTGGGGTCACTGGTGAGAAGGGGGCAGGTCTGATGGAGGAGGGTGGGGTCACTGGAGAAGGGGGCAGGTCTGCCTTGAGGAGGGGGTGGGTAGGATCACTGGGAGAGGGGCGGGTCTGATGGAGAAGGGTGTGGGGTGACTGGGAGAAAGGGGGCGGGTGTGATGGAAGAGGGGTGGTGTCACTGGGTGAGAAGGGGGTGGTCTGATTGGGAGGGGGTGGCTTCAATTGGCAGAAAGCGGGCGGGACTGATGGAGGAACGGGGTGGGGTCACTGGGGAGAAGGGGGGGTCAGGTCTGATGGAGGGGGCGGGGTCCACTGGGAGAAGGGGCAGTCTGATGAGAAGAGGGGTGGGGGGACGGTCATTGGCAAGTAAGGGGTGGTGGCGGTCACTGGGAGAATGGGGCGGGTCAGATGGAGGAGGGGGTGGGGTCACTGGCAGAAGGGGCGAGTGCTGCAGGAGGAGTTGGGGGTAGCAGGGAAAGGGAGCGGAGGTGGATGGGCAGAGTAGGAAAGAGGGGTTGGAGTCAGCCCAAGGGGGCGGGGCTCCTTCCACAGGAGGCGGTAGCCAGAGGGATGGGACACACAGGACAGGTACAAACCATGGGAAATCTCCATCTCCCCCACCTTTCTCCCCCTCCTTTTGCTCAGCCGGCTCCTAGGATCCAGCCCCCCAACCTGGCATTTCCTTTCATACCATTTATATTCAATTCCTTTTATTTCCTTTTTGGGGGAGATCTTTTCCCTCTAGCCCCCCCTTTTCTTTAAATACACAACAAAATGCCGGGTTTTTTTGGTGCTCCGGGTGGGGAGGGCAGGGTGGAGAGACGGGGGGGGGCAACCAGACCTAGTTTTATTTCCCCCGCCCCCCCACTTTCCACCCCTCCCGCGCTTTGTAGTTCGTTTGGTTCACGGCGACGAGCGGCCGCTCAGAAATTACGGCCCCTTCCCGACGGACAAATGACTCGATTCCTTGGGGTGCAAGGGGACAACGGGGGGAAAAAAGCTAAAAATACCCGCCCCGGTGACGGGCATGAACTCAGATCCTTGACGGGCCGAGGCTTGGGAGGGGGGAACAGACCAAACCCATCGCCGTCGGACGTTGGGGTGCGGCGTGGTGGGGCTGAGTTCTTGTTTGGGGGGTGGGGGCGTCTGTTAGGGTCCTCGCTCAGGACCGTTGTGATGGTTGGTGGGATTTTTGGTTGTGGTGCCACGGTTGGAGAAGCTTTGGCTTCGCAGAGGCGGCAGGGCGGAAGGTGGGTGAATCGTTCCCCGTCCGGCAGCTTGTGGATGCGTTTTTTGGGGTGGGGAACCGGGCATGTGGGATCTTTTAAAGCCTTTGAAGGATGGGGGTGGGGGGGGGGGAAGACGGTCTATCGATCCCCACCCCGGGTCGCCCCGGAAAAATTGGGGAGCGGAGTGGGCCGGTCCCGCAAAACCCCTCGGCCGTGAGGAGGAGAGACTGGAGGGGGGATAGGTGCCCCCGGTCCCTACCTGTTTGGTTGGGGCTGCAGCCAGTGTCCGTCCGTCCCCCCCGAGTTCCTGTACACAAGGGCGGAGCATGCTCGAGGGGGGAAGAGGCAGGATATTGGGGGGATGGATGGGGGGGGCCAGGGGTTCCCCCCCCATTTTTCGTTTCTTGAGTTTGTCTCTCGTGCTGTCCGTTGAATTGAGTTTTTGTTTTGGACTGTCCTCGATCGATACAGTATGGGGTGATGTGCTGGGGAGGCAGCCTGGGGGGGCACCTGGGAGTTGGCATGGGGGGAAGGAGAGAAGTGAGGGGGTGGTTCAATGGGAAGCCCAGTCTTATGTTATGTGTGTGGGGGGGGCAGGTCTGGGGGCATCTCTGGGGTGCCACCCGTGTACACGGATGGACACTCGGGGTCTTTGGGGGAGCCCTGCTCGGTGGGAACATCCTGACACCTGTGCACAGAGGAGGGGATTGGCTGGGGGGGCAGCTATGTTGGGAACACATCTAGCACATGTGGGTATCTTGCCAAACCTAGAAGGTGGGGTGTGTGCTTTGAATTCATCCCCCCCCACACGCATCAGAAGTGCCCAGCTCCCTCCATCTGGGTGGGGAGTATCGGGGGGGGCATAGGGAGGCATTTGGATACCAGGGGGTTGGTATCTAGTCTGGGGCACAATTGGAGTTGGGGAGGCAGCCAGGAGCAGGTTGGGAGGGTATGTGGATATGTTGGGAGGCTGGCAGTGTGGGTGTTTCCAGGTTGGGGGGGTCCTCAGGACCTGGGGCGATCCCGGCTGGGGTCCCCAGAGTGAAGGGGTTTGGGGGCTGGCATTGGGGTTTCCCCAGGGCAAGGGAGAGGGGGGTCCAGGCGCCCCCCATCTCCAGCTCGCACCCCGCGGCTGTTCATAAAGCTAGAAGCGTGGTCGAGGTAGAGTTGCTTTTTGGGCTGGGGTCGCGAGTGAGGTAACTTAGCTTCCTCTTTGGCATAGGCCGGGGCGGGGGCGGGGGCGGGCCGGGCAGCAGAGGCGGGGCTGGCCTTGCGGCGTGTGGGCGCTGGGAGCGGAGGTGGGCCCCCCAGCGCCTCCCGCCCGCTCACCAGCACCGCGCACGCCAGGCAATGGTAGTGCAGACGGGCACGCGCAGCGGCGCCGGCGCCACCTGGCCGTAGTAGCAGATAGCCGGCCTGGAGGGCCGTGGCCGCCTCCTCCCCCTCCGAACGCCGCCTTTGCACTGGCGGCACAGAGTAGCGGTGGTGCACGTCCTCCGTGGAGACCCCGGCCGGCTCGGGGGCCTCGGGGGCGGGCAGCAGGCTGCTGGGCAGCTAGGGCTGATGAGGGTCTGAGGTATGACGGGATTCCATTGTGGGAACAGACCCCTTCTTCATGCCGACAGCTGCTGGATAGTACCCGCCGGGCAGCGGGGTGCTGAACAGTGAAGGCTGGGGAGCCCCGCATGGCCACGGAGAAGGGCAGGAACCTGGGTGCCCAGGAGTGCTT
>JALNIE010000436.1:0-35159 GCA_026122505.1 Aldabrachelys gigantea
AGCCTCCTCTCCCTCGGAGCAGACTTGTTCAGGGCAAGAAGCTCACACGTCTTCACCCTCCTGGGTCTCTCCTTGGAGCATTCAGCATCCTCTGCCCTCCGTGTGCTTCCCACAGCAAGTCCACACCCAGGCGGGGTCCTGGGGAAGCCACAGGGTTCTGCACCCCCACGTTGGCAGAGTCAGGCGTGGACTCTTAGCCAGCAAAACAGAGGGTATTTATTCGATGACAGGAACAGAGTCTTAAACAACAGAGCTTGTAGATACAGCGAACCAGACCCCTTCGGCCGGCTCCATTCTGGGGGGCAGTGAGCCAGACCCCCTAGGTCTGCACTTCACTCCTTGTCCCCCAGGGCAGCTCCAGACTAACCACCCCCTCCAACCCCTCCTCTCTGCTCAGCCCCTTTCCCGGGCCAGGAGGTCACCTGATCCCTTTGTCTCCAACACTTTCAGTTGGCACCTTTGCAGAGGAGGGGCCCAGGCCATCAGTTGCTAGGAGACAGAGTGCCAGCCATTTAGGGCCACTGGCCCCTTCCTCTGCAGCAATCACACACCCTTATCCCACCACCTAGATACTTAAGAACTGCACAGGGGACACTGAGGCACCAACACAGTGTTCAGAGCAAACATTAAAACAGTCCCAGTTCATCACATCTCTCCCCCCTTCGAGACCGAACTGAGCCAGGTCACTCCAGCCAGTGACCTGGGGAAGTTCGAACCCACCAACGTTCCCATGGATGCCCCAGCATCTCTCCCATTCCTTGGTGTGAGTTACACCAGGCCCTCCCAGTTTTGTGCCCTCTCTTTGCTTCAGCCTGCTTGATGGCACTTGCAGGCTGCAGGTGGGAAGGTTTATGCAGCCTGTACCCTTTTGCCCCCCAATACCCCTGGGGTTTAAACTGGGACAGGGTCTTCTCCCAGCCCCCTGGTCCGTGATTTGGGCTCTCTTGGTTAAGAGCCCCGATCTTGGCCTTGGGCAGCCACTCCCCACCTTGTGGTCCATATACAACACCTCTGCTGTCTCCACCTTACAGTTTCCAGCTTTTACCATCAGTCCCACCTCCTTGAGGCAGCTCAGCCCCCTCTTCACCTGGGACACCTGTTCCTCCCAGGTCTGGCTAAAGATGCACATGTTATCCGTGTCTGCCAGGGCCAAGTTCTCCATCCCCCTCTGCTTGTCTAGAATCTCCCCAGACCTAGGCATGGGGTCAGCATCGGACACTGTGATGGCTTTAAGCTTCTGATAGCCCCCATAAAACCAGACCATCCTGTCTCCCTTGGGGATCAGCCCCACGGATGAGGCCCACGGGCTGTAAAACGGCTGGATCCCATCTAAAGCCAGCATGTCCTTGACCTCTCTCTCCAGGATCTGGGTTGCTTTCCCAGTGACTCTGAATGGGGAACACCTGATGGGGAGATTGGCTCCCACCTCAGGGAAGAGACCCACCAGGGGGTCTTTCCCCTTCTCCTCCCAATCCTCCCCTTTCAGGTCCAGGGGTCCCCTCACTCTCCTCTCATCCAGCAGCTTGAGAGGGAAGAACCCTGTGGATTCCTGGGGCACCACCAGCTGCCTCCTGCTTCCCCTCAGTTCTACTTCCCCTTGGGGAGTCCATTCCCGGGACAGGAATCCCTTCTCCCACAGGACTCTGTCCCTGCAGCCTTCCCCAAGGGGGTTTGCAGTGCTGTGGCCAGCAAGTTCCCTCAGCTTCTCCAAGGAGGGATCTCTCTGCAGCTCGGTCTGGGATTCAGCTGCTGGGGCAGGGAGTGGGACCTGTTCCCTCTCACTGGCTGGGCCTGGGGTCACAGCCCCCCTGAGCCTTGTCCCTGGTAGCTCCCTCCCTGCTGTATAATCATTTCCCAGCAGCACGTCTGGACCAGGCAAACCTGGTTGGCAGCTGACCTGTCTTGCCTGGGTGTCCCCCCACTCAGCTGGGGTCTCAGCTCCCCCCGTGCTCAGCGCTGCCCTGGCTGTCCCAGTGGGGGCAGGCAGCGAGCTCTCTGCTCTGGTCCCAGCATCAGAGCCAGCATGAGCCCCCTCTCCGGTGTGCAGGGGGGCGGGGAGCATCTCTCCCTCTCCCTCCCCCTCAGTCCCAGGGGGCTGGTTACAGGTAGGCAGGTATCCTGAGTCCAGCAGCCCCTCCCCACTGCCAGCAAGGTCATTTGCATTTTCACTGACCATTTCCATCCCAGCCAATTGGTTCCCTGGATTCAAATTCAAACCCTCGGCAGTTACAGGAGCAGGGCCTGGATCCTGTCCCAAGGGGAGACAGTCACCCCCCAACAGGGCCTCCCAGCCGATATCCTGGAGAACCCCAATGACCAGCCAGCCTGACCCCTCCTGCGTCTGCACAGGAATCCGGGCCATAGGCAGGGCGAGGGGCTTCACCCCAGGGACCTTCACCCAGGTCCCACAGCCCCTCAGCATCTGCGGCTGCACCACCACAGTTCCCTCTGTCCCAGGGCCTCGCCCCTGCAGGCGTGTTTCCCCATTGACCCCTGGGCAGCCCCCTATGTCTCTCCGCTCCACCATCGCCAGTCCATGCTGCTGCTGCTTCTCCTGCAGCTTTTCCTCAGCCTCTTGCTCTCTCTCACAGTCCTCTCGCTCTCTTGGGCTCTGCTCCAATCCCATCCGTCTCCGATCCCCTGATGAGGAACCCAATCGTGAAGACCCTTGTCTGGTTGGGGACCAGACTCTCGGGGATGCCTGGCTGCTGCTCCAGCTGCTCCCAGATCCTTTTGTAGCCCCATCTGGGTCAGGAATCTGCTCCTCAGAGCGGTCCTCCTCCTCCAACTGCACGATTAACTGTGCCTTGGTGAACTTCCCCATGCGTAACTCTCTCTTTGTGCACAGGATCACAATGTCCTTCTTAAGGAGCTGGTGACAGGCCATCACCTCACTGTTCCCAATTGGCTCTGGACTCACAGGCCTGTGTGCTCTTGGCTCCCCCATGGTTTCCAGGAAGAACCCCTGGTGTGCCAGCCCTTCTTGTGGTCACCACCTCTTTGCCAGGGTTGAGCTGCAGACTCCTCCGCCCCTGGGACTGCTCCTGCAATCCCCAGGGGAACCCTGCTACTGCAAAAATCCTTCTCTCTCCCAGGGTCGAGCGGCAAGCTCCTCCGCCCCTGAGACTGCTCGCTGCAGTCCTCAGGGGGACCCTGTTACTCCAACAGTCCTTCTCGCTGGTCACACACTCCCAGAGGTTAACTGCCCCCTGAAACCGTCTCTCTCTGAGCCTTCAGCACGCCTGGTCTTCACTCTCCCTCCTCTGTTTTACTGCTCCCCAGTCACTTACTGCAGAAAGCACCATCCACGGGGTGCAGCATCTCCCTCCGCTGCCACCAGTTGTCACGGAGTCCCCGGGCGATGCTCTGGAACAGCTCCCCACAAAGCCAGTCAGGACTTTGGGGAGCCTCCTCTCCCTCGGAGCAGACTTGTTCAGGGCAAGAAGCTCACACGTCTTCACCTCCTGGGTCTCTCCTTGGAGCATTCAGCATCCTCTGCCCCTCCGTGTGCTTCCCACAGCAAGTCCACCCAGGCGGGGTCCTGGGGAAGCCACAGGGTTCTGCACCCCCACTTGGCAGTCAGGCGTGACTCTTAGCCAGCAAAACAGAGGTTTATTCGATGACAGGAACAGAGTCTAAAACAGAGCTTGTAGATACAGCGAACCAGACCCCTCGGCCGGCTCCATTCTGGGGGGCAGTGAGCCAGACCCCTAGGTCTGCACTTCACTCCTTGTCCCCAGGCAGCTCCAGACTAACCACCCCCTCCAACCCCTCCTCTCTGCTCAGCCCCTTTCCCGGGCCAGGAGGTCACCTGATCCCTTTGTCTCCAACACTTTCAGTTGGCACCTTTGCAGAGGAGGGGCCCAGGCCATCAGTTGCTAGGAGACAGAGTGCCAGCCATTTAGGGCCACTGGCCCCTTCCTCTGCAGCAATCACACACCCTTATCCCACCGCCTAGATACTTAAGAACTGCACAGGGGACACTGAGGCACCAACACAGTGTTCAGAGCAAACATTAAAACAGTCCCAGTTCATCACACAAGCACCCTACCCTAGAGTGGGAAGCGCTACCTATAGGAACCCTAACCCTGGCGCCAAGTGCCCTACCCCTAGGAACCCTAACCCTAGGGCGGGAAGACCTACCCATAGAAAGCCTAACTCTAGCTCGAAGTGCCCTACCCTTAGGAACCCTAACCCTAGTTCCAAGTGCCCTACCCTTAGGAACCCTAACCCTAGGGCGGGGCACCTTACCCATAGGAACCCTCACCCTAACTCCATGTACACTACCCTTAAGAACCCTAACTCTAGCTCCAACTACCCTACCCTTAGGTACCCTTACCCTAGAGTGGGAAGCGCTACCTATAGGAACCCTAACCCTGGCTCCAAGTGCCCTACCCTTAGGAACCTTAACCCTAGGGCAGGAAGCCCTACCCATAGGACCCCTAACCCTAACTCCAGCTACCCTACCCTTAGGAACCCTAAGCCTAGCTCCAAGTTCCCTATCCATAGGAACCCTAACCCTAGCTCCAAGTGCCCTAGCAACAGGAACCCTAACCCTAGCTCCATGTGCCCTACCCTTGGGAACCCTAACCCTAGGGCGGGAAGCCCTACTTATAAGAACCCTCACCCTAGCTCCAATTGCCCTACTTTTAGGAACCCTAACCCTAGGGCGGGAAGCCCTACCCATAGGAACCCTAACCCTAGCTCCAAGTGCTCTACCCTTAGGAACCCTAACCCTAGGGCGGGAAGCCCTACCCATAGGAATCCTAACCCTAGCTCCAAGTGCCCTACCCTTACGAACCCTAACCCTAGAGAGAGAATCCCTACCCATAGGAACCCTCACCCACACCCTAACCCAACCCTAACCCTAACCCAACCAGAACCTTAACCCCCTAACACCTAACCTTACCCTAACCCTCACCCTAACCCTGATCTGACCCTAATCCTGATCTGACCCCAACCCTAACCCAATCCTAACCAACCCCGACCCTAACCTAACCCTACCCTGACCCTAAGCCCTAACCCAAACCCTAACCTTAACCTCTAGCCCCTAACCCTCACCCTGATCTGACCCTAACCCTAACCCATCCCTAACCCAAACACACCCCGACACCAACCCTACCCTCACCCCTAAACTTAATGCCTACCTCAACCCTAACCCCTACCCCAACCCTACCCTACCCCATCCCTGACCCTAAACCCTACCCCTAACCCCAACCCTAATTCTAATCCTGACCCTAGGGTTAGGTCAGGGTCTGTGTCAGGGTGAGCTCTGAAGACAGCACTGCTGCCAGCAGCACCACAGAAGTCAGGGTGGCAGTGGGGCTGTCCCAGGATGCACTACTGATTGCTGCTCTGATGCCTCCTCCTGGTCACTCTGGGGATTAGCTCTTGAGGATGACCCTCCTGTCCACAGTTTGAACACCATCATTCTGTCTCTCCCTCCCTAAGCCTAGCTCCAAGGTCCCTACCCATAAGAACCCATAGACAGCCCCTCTTTTACTAGAATTCAAAAAGATATTTTAAGCCTCACATTGGCTGCCAAGTAAATGTGGGGGTAACTACTCTTTGAAACATATGTTAGAGCTTTGAGTTTTGCTTGAAAAAGCTATTAATTTTAAAGGAATTTCATAAACAATGTGTTAATCATTTGGAATCGAATGATTACCAGTAAGAAGAATTTTTCCATTTTAATTTCAAACTTTACTTTCCACACTATTATCTGCACTCATGAGAATTTTTGGCTGCTTATTTATATATTTACCATGAAACAAGTTTTTTTATGTTCTTACAGAGCATTTGTAAGCCTTTCAATACAGTTAAAACTACTGAAACAGAAAAGCAAACAGGATGAGGCAGTGAAATTGTTGCATACTCCATAAAGCCTCCATCACACACACCACCTACTACTAAACCGCTGTTAGGAAAAGTTCTTTGCTTGTTTCCCCATCTATAATATGGGGATGATCACACACCTTCCTTTGAATCTGTGAATGAGAAGCCCTGCCTAGGACCTAAAAAAGCTGTTCCAATTATGCTAACACTAGACCCCAGTTCTCATGCATACCTTCTTGCCTTGGTTTCGTTTGAAGCAAAATGCACAAATTCAGTTATTGGAAAACTTCTTTATGCTGCAGATTTCTTGTTCACTCATGGCAAAAAGCTCTGATTTATAAAGGTAGAAATCTGTCTTTTACACAACCAGGCCCAAAAGAGATTTGGCCCTGTTCCTGCAAACACAGGTGCACACGAGCTGTGCTACACATACCTATGCAGTCGCTGGGTATTTCCAGGACCAGGCCCATCCCCAGCACCCAGGCAACATACACAGCATGGCATTCAAGTCAGATGCTCACAGGGGAACGTGACACTGGGGACGATACAGCTGGCAGGGAATAGGGCGGCACTTTAGGGAGGGAGGGAGTGATTCTGGGCCCCAGCTGCAGTCTGCCAAACCCCAATAACCCTGAACTGCCACTGGACATCATTGGGCTGGACGGGCACAGGAAGCAGCCTGCAATTCCCATGGCACACCAGGGCCAGCAAGGCGCCGCAGGCGGGTTTACTCAATCTCTGCCTGGCGCCCCGCTCGCCGCCCTGACAACAGGAGAGCGCGGACCGGAAGTTATGTTACCAGATATGTAAAAGCTCTAATATTGTTCGACTAGAAACAGTGCCCGGAAGTAGTTGGTGCGGAACTTTAAACCTGTCTGTCGGGCACAGTAACTGCACGTTAGTTGCCGCGGTAGCGCTTTAATAGTGTCCTACTTGGGATAGCGACCGAGAGTTATTGGTTGCGCTAAGCACGTTAATACAGTCCCACGAGGACAGCGTCCAGAAATTATTCACTACGGCAAACTCACTAATACTAACCCACCGGGAACAGCGACTGGAAATCATTCGCCGCGGTGGCCCAAAAGTATTCCCTTGCGGAAAGGGACCGGAAGTCTTTTGCCGAAGTGCTCTCTCTAATAATGTCCCACGGGGAAAGTGATCGGAAGTCTTTTGCCGCAGTGCTCTCTCTAATAGTGTCCCTTGCGGAAACGGACCGGAAGTCTTTTGCCGCAGTGCTCTCTCTAATAATGTCCCACGGGGAAAGTGATCGGAAGTCTTTTGCCGCAGTGCTCTCTCTAATAGTGTCCCTTGCGGAAATGGACCGGAAGTCTTTTGCCGCAGTGCTCTCTCTAATAGTGTCCCTTGCGGAAACGGACCGGAAGTCTTTTGCCGCAGTGCTCTCTCTAATAGTGTCCCATCGGACGTAGTGACCGGAAGTAATTTCTCCAGTTCGTGCTCTAATAATGTTCTACGGGGAACTGTGACCGAAAGTTATTTGCCCCGCTACGTGCTCTAAGCGTCGCACCACGAGCAGCTCCAGAAGTTTTCGCTCTATTACGTGCTCTAATAACATAACACCAAGAACAGTTCCCGGACATCGCCATGGTCACTGAGCGGAAGCTGTCCTGCCTTTACCGCTCGGGCTATTGGGGTGCAGGAACAACCGGCGATTCCGTGGGGAGGGCTGGAGGGGATTGGAGACTAGGGGCGGGGATTGGCAGCGGACCTGGGAGAGTTAGGGGCATGGGGGTCCGTGGTGCAGCCCGGGCTGGTTTGCGCGACTCCCTAAGCACAGCAGGGAGACTATTCCCACACATCCCCATCACCGTGACATCAGCACCTCCCCGCCTCTGACTTTCTCCAGCCTCGCCTCGGCAACGCCTGAACATGGTAAGTTCCGGTCACGCCTCACAACGGCTGACGGGAGATGGAGTCAAAGGGAACACACTACCTTTCCCACAATGCACCGTTTCCGTCCTCCGCCGACTGCCCCGGTGCTGCTCAACAGAGCGCGTCAGCTGTATGTGTCAGCGGCCCCTCCACCCACTGAACTGGGAACTACACTCCTGCTTTGGACTCCCCTGGCACAGACGACACAGCCCCTTCCACCCTAACCCTAAACCTAACCCCCCAACCCCAACCCTACCCCTGACCCCTACCCCTGAACCCCAACCTTAACCCTCACCCTACCCTAACCCTCAGCCTCACCCTAAACCTGACCCTCACCCTCACCCCAACCATAACCTAACCTACCCTAGACCCCAACCCCGACCCTAAACCCTAATCCCAACCCCAACACTTAACCCTAAACCCTAACCCTCACCCGTACCCGACCCTGACCCCTGAATCTGACCCTAACCCGACCCTCACCCTCACTCTAACGCTAACCCTCTAACCTGACCCAAACCCTAACCCTAAATCCCTAACCCCAACCCTAAGCCCCAGCCCCAACACCAACCCCTAACTCTAACCCCCTAACCCTCTAACCCCTAACCCTAAATTGTAACCCCTACCCTCACCCTCACCCCGAACCCTACCCTAACCCTAAACCTACCCCTAACCTGAAACCCTAACCCTAACCAAACCCTTACCCTAACCCTTGTCCCTGACCCTAACCCCTAACCCACCCTAATCCTAACCTTGACCCTGACCCTGACCCTAACAACCCTAACCCTGATCCTGACCTAACCCTAAACCCTAACCCTAAAGCCTAAACCCTAACCCTAACCCAAATCCTCTAACCCTAACTCCTAACCCTAACCCTCACCCTAAACCTAACCCCAACCCCTAACCCTGAACCTTAAACCCTATACCCTAACCCTAACCTCAACCCTAACACTGACCCCTAACCCAACCCTATCCATAACCCCCTAACCATAACCCTCACCCTAACCTAACCCTCACCGGACCCCTGACCCTAAACCCTAACCCCTAACCCCAAACCGACCCTAACCCTAAACCCTCACCCTAACCCTAGGGCGGGGCACCCTACCCACAGGAACCCTAACTCCAAGTGTCCTACCCATAGGAACCTTAACCCTAGCTCCAAATTCCCTACCCATAGGAACCCTAACCCTAGCTCCAGATGCCCTATCCTTAAGAACCCTAACCCTAGGGAGAGAAGCCCTACCCATAGGAACCCTAACCCTAGCTCCAAATTCCCTACCCATAGGAACCCTAACCCTAGCTCCAGGTGCCCTACCCTTAAGAACCCTAACCCTAGGGAGAGAAGCCCTACCCATAGGAACCCTAACCCTAGCTCAAAGTGCCCTACCCATAGGGACCCTAACCCTAGCTCCAAGTGCTCTCCCCTTAGGAACCCTTAACCTACGGCACGAAGCCCTACCTATAGGAACGCAAACCCTAGCTCCAAGTGCCCTACCCTTAGGAACCCTAACCCTAGGGCAGGAAGCCCTACCCATAGGAACTCTAACCCTAGCTCCAAGTGCCCTACTCTTATGAACCCTAACCATAGGGAGAGAAGCCCTACCCATAGGAACCCTCACCCAACCCAAACCCGAACCCCCTAATCCTAATCTTACCCTAATCCTGACCCTAGAGCGAGAAGTCCTACCTATAGGAACCCTAACCCTGGCTCCAAGTGCCCTAACCTTACGAACCCTTATCCTAGGGACAGAAGCCCGCCATAGGAACCCTAACCCTAGCTCCAAGTGCCCTACTCATAGGAAACCTAACCCTAGAGTGGGGCACCATACCCATAGGAACCCCTAACCCTAGCTCCAAATGCCCTACCCATAGGAACCCTAACCCTAGCTCCAGGTGCCCTACCCTTAAGAACCCTAACCCAGGGGCTGGAAGCCCTACTCATAGGAACCCTAACCCTAGCTCCCAGTGCCCTACCCTTACGAACCCTAATCCTAGTGAGAGAAGCCCTACCCATAGGAACCCTCACCCTCACCCTAACCCAATCCTAAGCTAACCTAACATGAACCCTGACCCAAACCAAAACCCCCTAACCCTAACCTTACCCTAACCCTAACCCTAGAGCGGGAAGCCCCACGTATAGGAACCCTAACCCTGGCTCCAAGTGCCCTACCTTTACGAACCCTAACCCTAGTGAGAGAAGCCCTACCCATAGGAACCCTCACCCTCACCCTAACCCATTCCTAAGCTAACCTAACATGAACCCTGACCCGAACCAAAACTCCCTAACCCTAACCTTACCCTAACCCTAACCCTAGAGCGGGAAGCTCCACGTATAGGAACCCTAACCCTGGCTCCAAGTGCTCTACCTTTAGGAACCCTAACCTTAGGACAGGAAGCCCTACCCATAGGACCCCTAACCCTAGGGTGGGAAGCCTGACCCACAGGACCCCTAACCCTAGCTACAAGTGCCCTACCCTTACAAACCCTAACCCTAGAGAGAGAAGCCCTACCCATAGGAAGCCTAACCCTAGCTCGAAGTGCCCTATGCACAGGAACCCGAACTCTACCTCCAAGTGCTCTACCCTTATGAACCCTAACCCTAGGGCAGGAAGCCCTACCCAAAGGAACCCTAACCTAGCTCCAAGTGCCCTAACCTTAGGAACCCTAACCCTATAGTCAAGCTCCATACCCTTACGAACTCTACCCCTAGGGCGGGAAGCCCTACCCATAGGAACCTTAACCCTAGCTCCACGTGCTGTACCCATAGGAACCCTAACCCTAGCTCCAAGTGCCCTACCCTTAGGAACCCTAACCCTAGAGTGCGAAGCCTTACCTATAGGAACCCTAACCCTGGCTCCAAGTTCCCTACCCATAGGACCCCTAACCCTAGTGCCAAGTACCCTACCCTTAGGAACCCTAAGCCTAGCTCCAACTTCCCTACCCACAGGAACACTAACTCTAGTTCCAAGTGCCCTAGCGACAGGAACCCTAACCCGAGCTCCAAGTGCCCTAGCGACAGGAACCCTAACCCGAGCTCCAAGTGCCCTACTCATAGGAACCCTAACCCTAGCTCTACGTGACCAACCTTTAGGAACCCTAACCCTAGGGCGGGAAGCTCTACCCATAGGAACCCTCACCCTAGCTCCAAGTGCCCTACCCTTAGGAACCCTAACCTTAGGGCAGGAAGCCCTACCTATAGGAACCCTACCCTAGCTCCAAGTGCCCTACACTTAGGAACCTTAACCCTAGGGTGGGAAGTCCTACCCATAGGAAGCCTAACCGCAGCTCCAAGTGCCCTACCCTTAGGAACTCTAACCCCAGCTCCAAGTTCCCTACCTATAAGAACCCTAACCCTAGGGCAGGGCACCCTACCCATAGGAACCCTCACCCTAACTCCAGCTACCCTACCCTTAGGAACCCTAACCCTAGCTCCAAGTGCCCTACTCTTAGGAACCCTAACCCTAGGGCAGGAAGACCTACTCATAGAAAGCCTAACTCTAGCTCAAAGTGCCCTACCCTTAGGAACCCTAACCCTAGTTCCAAATGCCCTACCCTTAGGAACCCTAACCTCTGCTCCCAGTGCCCTACCCATAGGAACCCTAACCCTAGGGCGGGGGACCTTACTCATAGGAACCCTCACGCTAACTCCATGTACCCTACCCTTAGGAACCCTAACTCTAGCTCCAAGCTGTCACGGAGTCCCCGGGCGATGCTCTGGAACAGCTCCCCACAAAGCCAGTCAGGACTTTGGGGAGCCTCCTCTCCCTCGGAGCAGACTTGTTCAGGGCAAGAAGCTCACACGTCTTCACCTCCTGGGTCTCTCCTTGGAGCATTCAGCATCCTCTGCCCCTCCGTGTGCTTCCCACAGCAAGTCCACCCAGGCGGGGTCCTGGGGAAGCCACAGGGTTCTGCACCCCCACTTGGCAGTCAGGCGTGACTCTTAGCCAGCAAAACAGAGGTTTATTCGATGACAGGAACAGAGTCTAAAACAGAGCTTGTAGATACAGCGAACCAGACCCCTCGGCCGGCTCCATTCTGGGGGGCAGTGAGCCAGACCCCTAGGTCTGCACTTCACTCCTTGTCCCCAGGCAGCTCCAGACTAACCACCCCCTCCAACCCCTCCTCTCTGCTCAGCCCCTTTCCCGGGCCAGGAGGTCACCTGATCCCTTTGTCTCCAACACTTTCAGTTGGCACCTTTGCAGAGGAGGGGCCCAGGCCATCAGTTGCTAGGAGACAGAGTGCCAGCCATTTAGGGCCACTGGCCCCTTCCTCTGCAGCAATCACACACCCTTATCCCACCACCTAGATACTTAAGAACTGCACAGGGGACACTGAGGCACCAACACAGTGTTCAGAGCAAACATTAAAACAGTCCCAGTTCATCACATCTCTCCCCCCTTCGAGACCGAACTGAGCCAGGTCACTCCAGCCAGTGACCTGGGGAAGTTCGAACCCACCAACGTTCCCATGGATGCCCCAGCATCTCTCCCATTCCTTGGTGTGAGTTACACCAGGCCCTCCCAGTTTTGTGCCCTCTCTTTGCTTCAGCCTGCTTGATGGCACTTGCAGGCTGCAGGTGGGAAGGTTTATGCAGCCTGTACCCTTTTGCCCCCCAATACCCCTGGGGTTTAAACTGGGACAGGGTCTTCTCCCAGCCCCCTGGTCCGTGATTTGGGCTCTCTTGGTTAAGAGCCCCGATCTTGGCCTTGGGCAGCCACTCCCCACCTTGTGGTCCATATACAACACCTCTGCTGTCTCCACCTTACAGTTTCCAGCTTTTACCATCAGTCCCACCTCCTTGAGGCAGCTCAGCCCCCTCTTCACCTGGGACACCTGTTCCTCCCAGGTCTGGCTAAAGATGCACATGTTATCCGTGTCTGCCAGGGCCAAGTTCTCCATCCCCCTCTGCTTGTCTAGAATCTCCCCAGACCTAGGCATGGGGTCAGCATCGGACACTGTGATGGCTTTAAGCTTCTGATAGCCCCCATAAAACCAGACCATCCTGTCTCCCTTGGGGATCAGCCCCACGGATGAGGCCCACGGGCTGTAAAACGGCTGGATCCCATCTAAAGCCAGCATGTCCTTGACCTCTCTCTCCAGGATCTGGGTTGCTTTCCCAGTGACTCTGAATGGGGAACACCTGATGGGGAGATTGGCTCCCACCTCAGGGAAGAGACCCACCAGGGGGTCTTTCCCCTTCTCCTCCCAATCCTCCCCTTTCAGGTCCAGGGGTCCCCTCACTCTCCTCTCATCCAGCAGCTTGAGAGGGAAGAACCCTGTGGATTCCTGGGGCACCACCAGCTGCCTCCTGCTTCCCCTCAGTTCTACTTCCCCTTGGGGAGTCCATTCCCGGGACAGGAATCCCTTCTCCCACAGGACTCTGTCCCTGCAGCCTTCCCCAAGGGGGTTTGCAGTGCTGTGGCCAGCAAGTTCCCTCAGCTTCTCCAAGGAGGGATCTCTCTGCAGCTCGGTCTGGGATTCAGCTGCTGGGGCAGGGAGTGGGACCTGTTCCCTCTCACTGGCTGGGCCTGGGGTCACAGCCCCCCTGAGCCTTGTCCCTGGTAGCTCCCTCCCTGCTGTATAATCATTTCCCAGCAGCACGTCTGGACCAGGCAAACCTGGTTGGCAGCTGACCTGTCTTGCCTGGGTGTCCCCCCACTCAGCTGGGGTCTCAGCTCCCCCCGTGCTCAGCGCTGCCCTGGCTGTCCCAGTGGGGGCAGGCAGCGAGCTCTCTGCTCTGGTCCCAGCATCAGAGCCAGCATGAGCCCCCTCTCCGGTGTGCAGGGGGGCGGGGAGCATCTCTCCCTCTCCCTCCCCCTCAGTCCCAGGGGGCTGGTTACAGGTAGGCAGGTATCCTGAGTCCAGCAGCCCCTCCCCACTGCCAGCAAGGTCATTTGCATTTTCACTGACCATTTCCATCCCAGCCAATTGGTTCCCTGGATTCAAATTCAAACCCTCGGCAGTTACAGGAGCAGGGCCTGGATCCTGTCCCAAGGGGAGACAGTCACCCCCCAACAGGGCCTCCCAGCCGATATCCTGGAGAACCCCAATGACCAGCCAGCCTGACCCCTCCTGCGTCTGCACAGGAATCCGGGCCATAGGCAGGGCGAGGGGCTTCACCCCAGGGACCTTCACCCAGGTCCCACAGCCCCTCAGCATCTGCGGCTGCACCACCACAGTTCCCTCTGTCCCAGGGCCTCGCCCCTGCAGGCGTGTTTCCCCATTGACCCCTGGGCAGCCCCCTATGTCTCTCCGCTCCACCATCGCCAGTCCATGCTGCTGCTGCTTCTCCTGCAGCTTTTCCTCAGCCTCTTGCTCTCTCTCACAGTCCTCTCGCTCTCTTGGGCTCTGCTCCAATCCCATCCGTCTCCGATCCCCTGATGAGGAACCCAATCGTGAAGACCCTTGTCTGGTTGGGGACCAGACTCTCGGGGATGCCTGGCTGCTGCTCCAGCTGCTCCCAGATCCTTTTGTAGCCCCATCTGGGTCAGGAATCTGCTCCTCAGAGCGGTCCTCCTCCTCCAACTGCACGATTAACTGTGCCTTGGTGAACTTCCCCATGCGTAACTCTCTCTTTGTGCACAGGATCACAATGTCCTTCTTAAGGAGCTGGTGACAGGCCATCACCTCACTGTTCCCAATTGGCTCTGGACTCACAGGCCTGTGTGCTCTTGGCTCCCCCATGGTTTCCAGGAAGAACCCCTGGTGTGCCAGCCCTTCTTGTGGTCACCACCTCTTTGCCAGGGTTGAGCTGCAGACTCCTCCGCCCCTGGGACTGCTCCTGCAATCCCCAGGGGAACCCTGCTACTGCAAAAATCCTTCTCTCTCCCAGGGTCGAGCGGCAAGCTCCTCCGCCCCTGAGACTGCTCGCTGCAGTCCTCAGGGGGACCCTGTTACTCCAACAGTCCTTCTCGCTGGTCACACACTCCCAGAGGTTAACTGCCCCCTGAAACCGTCTCTCTCTGAGCCTTCAGCACGCCTGGTCTTCACTCTCCCTCCTCTGTTTTACTGCTCCCCAGTCACTTACTGCAGAAAGCACCATCCACGGGGTGCAGCATCTCCCTCCGCTGCCACCAGTTGTCACGGAGTCCCCGGGCGATGCTCTGGAACAGCTCCCCACAAAGCCAGTCAGGACTTTGGGGAGCCTCCTCTCCCTCGGAGCAGACTTGTTCAGGGCAAGAAGCTCACACGTCTTCACCTCCTGGGTCTCTCCTTGGAGCATTCAGCATCCTCTGCCCCTCCGTGTGCTTCCCACAGCAAGTCCACCCAGGCGGGGTCCTGGGGAAGCCACAGGGTTCTGCACCCCCACTTGGCAGTCAGGCGTGACTCTTAGCCAGCAAAACAGAGGTTTATTCGATGACAGGAACAGAGTCTAAAACAGAGCTTGTAGATACAGCGAACCAGACCCCTCGGCCGGCTCCATTCTGGGGGGCAGTGAGCCAGACCCCTAGGTCTGCACTTCACTCCTTGTCCCCAGGCAGC
Organism: Aldabrachelys gigantea; assembly: GCA_026122505.1. Taxonomy (NCBI): domain Eukaryota; kingdom Metazoa; phylum Chordata; order Testudines; family Testudinidae; genus Aldabrachelys; species Aldabrachelys gigantea. The sequence goes on from JALNIE010000436.1 coordinate 15,205, forward strand.
TCCAGACTAACCACCCCCTCCAACCCCTCCTCTCTGCTCAGCCCCTTTCCCGGGCCAGGAGGTCACCTGATCCCTTTGTCTCCAACACTTTCAGTTGGCACCTTTGCAGAGGAGGGGCCCAGGCCATCAGTTGCTAGGAGACAGAGTGCCAGCCATTTAGGGCCACTGGCCCCTTCCTCTGCAGCAATCACACACCCTTATCCCACCGCCTAGATACTTAAGAACTGCACAGGGGACACTGAGGCACCAACACAGTGTTCAGAGCAAACATTAAAACAGTCCCAGTTCATCACACAAGCACCCTACCCTAGAGTGGGAAGCGCTACCTATAGGAACCCTAACCCTGGCGCCAAGTGCCCTACCCCTAGGAACCCTAACCCTAGGGCGGGAAGACCTACCCATAGAAAGCCTAACTCTAGCTCGAAGTGCCCTACCCTTAGGAACCCTAACCCTAGTTCCAAGTGCCCTACCCTTAGGAACCCTAACCCTAGGGCGGGGCACCTTACCCATAGGAACCCTCACCCTAACTCCATGTACACTACCCTTAAGAACCCTAACTCTAGCTCCAACTACCCTACCCTTAGGTACCCTTACCCTAGAGTGGGAAGCGCTACCTATAGGAACCCTAACCCTGGCTCCAAGTGCCCTACCCTTAGGAACCTTAACCCTAGGGCAGGAAGCCCTACCCATAGGACCCCTAACCCTAACTCCAGCTACCCTACCCTTAGGAACCCTAAGCCTAGCTCCAAGTTCCCTATCCATAGGAACCCTAACCCTAGCTCCAAGTGCCCTAGCAACAGGAACCCTAACCCTAGCTCCATGTGCCCTACCCTTGGGAACCCTAACCCTAGGGCGGGAAGCCCTACTTATAAGAACCCTCACCCTAGCTCCAATTGCCCTACTTTTAGGAACCCTAACCCTAGGGCGGGAAGCCCTACCCATAGGAACCCTAACCCTAGCTCCAAGTGCTCTACCCTTAGGAACCCTAACCCTAGGGCGGGAAGCCCTACCCATAGGAATCCTAACCCTAGCTCCAAGTGCCCTACCCTTACGAACCCTAACCCTAGAGAGAGAATCCCTACCCATAGGAACCCTCACCCACACCCTAACCCAACCCTAACCCTAACCCAACCAGAACCTTAACCCCCTAACACCTAACCTTACCCTAACCCTCACCCTAACCCTGATCTGACCCTAATCCTGATCTGACCCCAACCCTAACCCAATCCTAACCAACCCCGACCCTAACCTAACCCTACCCTGACCCTAAGCCCTAACCCAAACCCTAACCTTAACCTCTAGCCCCTAACCCTCACCCTGATCTGACCCTAACCCTAACCCATCCCTAACCCAAACACACCCCGACACCAACCCTACCCTCACCCCTAAACTTAATGCCTACCTCAACCCTAACCCCTACCCCAACCCTACCCTACCCCATCCCTGACCCTAAACCCTACCCCTAACCCCAACCCTAATTCTAATCCTGACCCTAGGGTTAGGTCAGGGTCTGTGTCAGGGTGAGCTCTGAAGACAGCACTGCTGCCAGCAGCACCACAGAAGTCAGGGTGGCAGTGGGGCTGTCCCAGGATGCACTACTGATTGCTGCTCTGATGCCTCCTCCTGGTCACTCTGGGGATTAGCTCTTGAGGATGACCCTCCTGTCCACAGTTTGAACACCATCATTCTGTCTCTCCCTCCCTAAGCCTAGCTCCAAGGTCCCTACCCATAAGAACCCATAGACAGCCCCTCTTTTACTAGAATTCAAAAAGATATTTTAAGCCTCACATTGGCTGCCAAGTAAATGTGGGGGTAACTACTCTTTGAAACATATGTTAGAGCTTTGAGTTTTGCTTGAAAAAGCTATTAATTTTAAAGGAATTTCATAAACAATGTGTTAATCATTTGGAATCGAATGATTACCAGTAAGAAGAATTTTTCCATTTTAATTTCAAACTTTACTTTCCACACTATTATCTGCACTCATGAGAATTTTTGGCTGCTTATTTATATATTTACCATGAAACAAGTTTTTTTATGTTCTTACAGAGCATTTGTAAGCCTTTCAATACAGTTAAAACTACTGAAACAGAAAAGCAAACAGGATGAGGCAGTGAAATTGTTGCATACTCCATAAAGCCTCCATCACACACACCACCTACTACTAAACCGCTGTTAGGAAAAGTTCTTTGCTTGTTTCCCCATCTATAATATGGGGATGATCACACACCTTCCTTTGAATCTGTGAATGAGAAGCCCTGCCTAGGACCTAAAAAAGCTGTTCCAATTATGCTAACACTAGACCCCAGTTCTCATGCATACCTTCTTGCCTTGGTTTCGTTTGAAGCAAAATGCACAAATTCAGTTATTGGAAAACTTCTTTATGCTGCAGATTTCTTGTTCACTCATGGCAAAAAGCTCTGATTTATAAAGGTAGAAATCTGTCTTTTACACAACCAGGCCCAAAAGAGATTTGGCCCTGTTCCTGCAAACACAGGTGCACACGAGCTGTGCTACACATACCTATGCAGTCGCTGGGTATTTCCAGGACCAGGCCCATCCCCAGCACCCAGGCAACATACACAGCATGGCATTCAAGTCAGATGCTCACAGGGGAACGTGACACTGGGGACGATACAGCTGGCAGGGAATAGGGCGGCACTTTAGGGAGGGAGGGAGTGATTCTGGGCCCCAGCTGCAGTCTGCCAAACCCCAATAACCCTGAACTGCCACTGGACATCATTGGGCTGGACGGGCACAGGAAGCAGCCTGCAATTCCCATGGCACACCAGGGCCAGCAAGGCGCCGCAGGCGGGTTTACTCAATCTCTGCCTGGCGCCCCGCTCGCCGCCCTGACAACAGGAGAGCGCGGACCGGAAGTTATGTTACCAGATATGTAAAAGCTCTAATATTGTTCGACTAGAAACAGTGCCCGGAAGTAGTTGGTGCGGAACTTTAAACCTGTCTGTCGGGCACAGTAACTGCACGTTAGTTGCCGCGGTAGCGCTTTAATAGTGTCCTACTTGGGATAGCGACCGAGAGTTATTGGTTGCGCTAAGCACGTTAATACAGTCCCACGAGGACAGCGTCCAGAAATTATTCACTACGGCAAACTCACTAATACTAACCCACCGGGAACAGCGACTGGAAATCATTCGCCGCGGTGGCCCAAAAGTATTCCCTTGCGGAAAGGGACCGGAAGTCTTTTGCCGAAGTGCTCTCTCTAATAATGTCCCACGGGGAAAGTGATCGGAAGTCTTTTGCCGCAGTGCTCTCTCTAATAGTGTCCCTTGCGGAAACGGACCGGAAGTCTTTTGCCGCAGTGCTCTCTCTAATAATGTCCCACGGGGAAAGTGATCGGAAGTCTTTTGCCGCAGTGCTCTCTCTAATAGTGTCCCTTGCGGAAATGGACCGGAAGTCTTTTGCCGCAGTGCTCTCTCTAATAGTGTCCCTTGCGGAAACGGACCGGAAGTCTTTTGCCGCAGTGCTCTCTCTAATAGTGTCCCATCGGACGTAGTGACCGGAAGTAATTTCTCCAGTTCGTGCTCTAATAATGTTCTACGGGGAACTGTGACCGAAAGTTATTTGCCCCGCTACGTGCTCTAAGCGTCGCACCACGAGCAGCTCCAGAAGTTTTCGCTCTATTACGTGCTCTAATAACATAACACCAAGAACAGTTCCCGGACATCGCCATGGTCACTGAGCGGAAGCTGTCCTGCCTTTACCGCTCGGGCTATTGGGGTGCAGGAACAACCGGCGATTCCGTGGGGAGGGCTGGAGGGGATTGGAGACTAGGGGCGGGGATTGGCAGCGGACCTGGGAGAGTTAGGGGCATGGGGGTCCGTGGTGCAGCCCGGGCTGGTTTGCGCGACTCCCTAAGCACAGCAGGGAGACTATTCCCACACATCCCCATCACCGTGACATCAGCACCTCCCCGCCTCTGACTTTCTCCAGCCTCGCCTCGGCAACGCCTGAACATGGTAAGTTCCGGTCACGCCTCACAACGGCTGACGGGAGATGGAGTCAAAGGGAACACACTACCTTTCCCACAATGCACCGTTTCCGTCCTCCGCCGACTGCCCCGGTGCTGCTCAACAGAGCGCGTCAGCTGTATGTGTCAGCGGCCCCTCCACCCACTGAACTGGGAACTACACTCCTGCTTTGGACTCCCCTGGCACAGACGACACAGCCCCTTCCACCCTAACCCTAAACCTAACCCCCCAACCCCAACCCTACCCCTGACCCCTACCCCTGAACCCCAACCTTAACCCTCACCCTACCCTAACCCTCAGCCTCACCCTAAACCTGACCCTCACCCTCACCCCAACCATAACCTAACCTACCCTAGACCCCAACCCCGACCCTAAACCCTAATCCCAACCCCAACACTTAACCCTAAACCCTAACCCTCACCCGTACCCGACCCTGACCCCTGAATCTGACCCTAACCCGACCCTCACCCTCACTCTAACGCTAACCCTCTAACCTGACCCAAACCCTAACCCTAAATCCCTAACCCCAACCCTAAGCCCCAGCCCCAACACCAACCCCTAACTCTAACCCCCTAACCCTCTAACCCCTAACCCTAAATTGTAACCCCTACCCTCACCCTCACCCCGAACCCTACCCTAACCCTAAACCTACCCCTAACCTGAAACCCTAACCCTAACCAAACCCTTACCCTAACCCTTGTCCCTGACCCTAACCCCTAACCCACCCTAATCCTAACCTTGACCCTGACCCTGACCCTAACAACCCTAACCCTGATCCTGACCTAACCCTAAACCCTAACCCTAAAGCCTAAACCCTAACCCTAACCCAAATCCTCTAACCCTAACTCCTAACCCTAACCCTCACCCTAAACCTAACCCCAACCCCTAACCCTGAACCTTAAACCCTATACCCTAACCCTAACCTCAACCCTAACACTGACCCCTAACCCAACCCTATCCATAACCCCCTAACCATAACCCTCACCCTAACCTAACCCTCACCGGACCCCTGACCCTAAACCCTAACCCCTAACCCCAAACCGACCCTAACCCTAAACCCTCACCCTAACCCTAGGGCGGGGCACCCTACCCACAGGAACCCTAACTCCAAGTGTCCTACCCATAGGAACCTTAACCCTAGCTCCAAATTCCCTACCCATAGGAACCCTAACCCTAGCTCCAGATGCCCTATCCTTAAGAACCCTAACCCTAGGGAGAGAAGCCCTACCCATAGGAACCCTAACCCTAGCTCCAAATTCCCTACCCATAGGAACCCTAACCCTAGCTCCAGGTGCCCTACCCTTAAGAACCCTAACCCTAGGGAGAGAAGCCCTACCCATAGGAACCCTAACCCTAGCTCAAAGTGCCCTACCCATAGGGACCCTAACCCTAGCTCCAAGTGCTCTCCCCTTAGGAACCCTTAACCTACGGCACGAAGCCCTACCTATAGGAACGCAAACCCTAGCTCCAAGTGCCCTACCCTTAGGAACCCTAACCCTAGGGCAGGAAGCCCTACCCATAGGAACTCTAACCCTAGCTCCAAGTGCCCTACTCTTATGAACCCTAACCATAGGGAGAGAAGCCCTACCCATAGGAACCCTCACCCAACCCAAACCCGAACCCCCTAATCCTAATCTTACCCTAATCCTGACCCTAGAGCGAGAAGTCCTACCTATAGGAACCCTAACCCTGGCTCCAAGTGCCCTAACCTTACGAACCCTTATCCTAGGGACAGAAGCCCGCCATAGGAACCCTAACCCTAGCTCCAAGTGCCCTACTCATAGGAAACCTAACCCTAGAGTGGGGCACCATACCCATAGGAACCCCTAACCCTAGCTCCAAATGCCCTACCCATAGGAACCCTAACCCTAGCTCCAGGTGCCCTACCCTTAAGAACCCTAACCCAGGGGCTGGAAGCCCTACTCATAGGAACCCTAACCCTAGCTCCCAGTGCCCTACCCTTACGAACCCTAATCCTAGTGAGAGAAGCCCTACCCATAGGAACCCTCACCCTCACCCTAACCCAATCCTAAGCTAACCTAACATGAACCCTGACCCAAACCAAAACCCCCTAACCCTAACCTTACCCTAACCCTAACCCTAGAGCGGGAAGCCCCACGTATAGGAACCCTAACCCTGGCTCCAAGTGCCCTACCTTTACGAACCCTAACCCTAGTGAGAGAAGCCCTACCCATAGGAACCCTCACCCTCACCCTAACCCATTCCTAAGCTAACCTAACATGAACCCTGACCCGAACCAAAACTCCCTAACCCTAACCTTACCCTAACCCTAACCCTAGAGCGGGAAGCTCCACGTATAGGAACCCTAACCCTGGCTCCAAGTGCTCTACCTTTAGGAACCCTAACCTTAGGACAGGAAGCCCTACCCATAGGACCCCTAACCCTAGGGTGGGAAGCCTGACCCACAGGACCCCTAACCCTAGCTACAAGTGCCCTACCCTTACAAACCCTAACCCTAGAGAGAGAAGCCCTACCCATAGGAAGCCTAACCCTAGCTCGAAGTGCCCTATGCACAGGAACCCGAACTCTACCTCCAAGTGCTCTACCCTTATGAACCCTAACCCTAGGGCAGGAAGCCCTACCCAAAGGAACCCTAACCTAGCTCCAAGTGCCCTAACCTTAGGAACCCTAACCCTATAGTCAAGCTCCATACCCTTACGAACTCTACCCCTAGGGCGGGAAGCCCTACCCATAGGAACCTTAACCCTAGCTCCACGTGCTGTACCCATAGGAACCCTAACCCTAGCTCCAAGTGCCCTACCCTTAGGAACCCTAACCCTAGAGTGCGAAGCCTTACCTATAGGAACCCTAACCCTGGCTCCAAGTTCCCTACCCATAGGACCCCTAACCCTAGTGCCAAGTACCCTACCCTTAGGAACCCTAAGCCTAGCTCCAACTTCCCTACCCACAGGAACACTAACTCTAGTTCCAAGTGCCCTAGCGACAGGAACCCTAACCCGAGCTCCAAGTGCCCTACTCATAGGAACCCTAACCCTAGCTCTACGTGACCAACCTTTAGGAACCCTAACCCTAGGGCGGGAAGCTCTACCCATAGGAACCCTCACCCTAGCTCCAAGTGCCCTACCCTTAGGAACCCTAACCTTAGGGCAGGAAGCCCTACCTATAGGAACCCTACCCTAGCTCCAAGTGCCCTACACTTAGGAACCTTAACCCTAGGGTGGGAAGTCCTACCCATAGGAAGCCTAACCGCAGCTCCAAGTGCCCTACCCTTAGGAACTCTAACCCCAGCTCCAAGTTCCCTACCTATAAGAACCCTAACCCTAGGGCAGGGCACCCTACCCATAGGAACCCTCACCCTAACTCCAGCTACCCTACCCTTAGGAACCCTAACCCTAGCTCCAAGTGCCCTACTCTTAGGAACCCTAACCCTAGGGCAGGAAGACCTACTCATAGAAAGCCTAACTCTAGCTCAAAGTGCCCTACCCTTAGGAACCCTAACCCTAGTTCCAAATGCCCTACCCTTAGGAACCCTAACCTCTGCTCCCAGTGCCCTACCCATAGGAACCCTAACCCTAGGGCGGGGGACCTTACTCATAGGAACCCTCACGCTAACTCCATGTACCCTACCCTTAGGAACCCTAACTCTAGCTCCAAGCTGTCACGGAGTCCCCGGGCGATGCTCTGGAACAGCTCCCCACAAAGCCAGTCAGGACTTTGGGGAGCCTCCTCTCCCTCGGAGCAGACTTGTTCAGGGCAAGAAGCTCACACGTCTTCACCTCCTGGGTCTCTCCTTGGAGCATTCAGCATCCTCTGCCCCTCCGTGTGCTTCCCACAGCAAGTCCACCCAGGCGGGGTCCTGGGGAAGCCACAGGGTTCTGCACCCCCACTTGGCAGTCAGGCGTGACTCTTAGCCAGCAAAACAGAGGTTTATTCGATGACAGGAACAGAGTCTAAAACAGAGCTTGTAGATACAGCGAACCAGACCCCTCGGCCGGCTCCATTCTGGGGGGCAGTGAGCCAGACCCCTAGGTCTGCACTTCACTCCTTGTCCCCAGGCAGCTCCAGACTAACCACCCCCTCCAACCCCTCCTCTCTGCTCAGCCCCTTTCCCGGGCCAGGAGGTCACCTGATCCCTTTGTCTCCAACACTTTCAGTTGGCACCTTTGCAGAGGAGGGGCCCAGGCCATCAGTTGCTAGGAGACAGAGTGCCAGCCATTTAGGGCCACTGGCCCCTTCCTCTGCAGCAATCACACACCCTTATCCCACCACCTAGATACTTAAGAACTGCACAGGGGACACTGAGGCACCAACACAGTGTTCAGAGCAAACATTAAAACAGTCCCAGTTCATCACATCTCTCCCCCCTTCGAGACCGAACTGAGCCAGGTCACTCCAGCCAGTGACCTGGGGAAGTTCGAACCCACCAACGTTCCCATGGATGCCCCAGCATCTCTCCCATTCCTTGGTGTGAGTTACACCAGGCCCTCCCAGTTTTGTGCCCTCTCTTTGCTTCAGCCTGCTTGATGGCACTTGCAGGCTGCAGGTGGGAAGGTTTATGCAGCCTGTACCCTTTTGCCCCCCAATACCCCTGGGGTTTAAACTGGGACAGGGTCTTCTCCCAGCCCCCTGGTCCGTGATTTGGGCTCTCTTGGTTAAGAGCCCCGATCTTGGCCTTGGGCAGCCACTCCCCACCTTGTGGTCCATATACAACACCTCTGCTGTCTCCACCTTACAGTTTCCAGCTTTTACCATCAGTCCCACCTCCTTGAGGCAGCTCAGCCCCCTCTTCACCTGGGACACCTGTTCCTCCCAGGTCTGGCTAAAGATGCACATGTTATCCGTGTCTGCCAGGGCCAAGTTCTCCATCCCCCTCTGCTTGTCTAGAATCTCCCCAGACCTAGGCATGGGGTCAGCATCGGACACTGTGATGGCTTTAAGCTTCTGATAGCCCCCATAAAACCAGACCATCCTGTCTCCCTTGGGGATCAGCCCCACGGATGAGGCCCACGGGCTGTAAAACGGCTGGATCCCATCTAAAGCCAGCATGTCCTTGACCTCTCTCTCCAGGATCTGGGTTGCTTTCCCAGTGACTCTGAATGGGGAACACCTGATGGGGAGATTGGCTCCCACCTCAGGGAAGAGACCCACCAGGGGGTCTTTCCCCTTCTCCTCCCAATCCTCCCCTTTCAGGTCCAGGGGTCCCCTCACTCTCCTCTCATCCAGCAGCTTGAGAGGGAAGAACCCTGTGGATTCCTGGGGCACCACCAGCTGCCTCCTGCTTCCCCTCAGTTCTACTTCCCCTTGGGGAGTCCATTCCCGGGACAGGAATCCCTTCTCCCACAGGACTCTGTCCCTGCAGCCTTCCCCAAGGGGGTTTGCAGTGCTGTGGCCAGCAAGTTCCCTCAGCTTCTCCAAGGAGGGATCTCTCTGCAGCTCGGTCTGGGATTCAGCTGCTGGGGCAGGGAGTGGGACCTGTTCCCTCTCACTGGCTGGGCCTGGGGTCACAGCCCCCCTGAGCCTTGTCCCTGGTAGCTCCCTCCCTGCTGTATAATCATTTCCCAGCAGCACGTCTGGACCAGGCAAACCTGGTTGGCAGCTGACCTGTCTTGCCTGGGTGTCCCCCCACTCAGCTGGGGTCTCAGCTCCCCCCGTGCTCAGCGCTGCCCTGGCTGTCCCAGTGGGGGCAGGCAGCGAGCTCTCTGCTCTGGTCCCAGCATCAGAGCCAGCATGAGCCCCCTCTCCGGTGTGCAGGGGGGCGGGGAGCATCTCTCCCTCTCCCTCCCCCTCAGTCCCAGGGGGCTGGTTACAGGTAGGCAGGTATCCTGAGTCCAGCAGCCCCTCCCCACTGCCAGCAAGGTCATTTGCATTTTCACTGACCATTTCCATCCCAGCCAATTGGTTCCCTGGATTCAAATTCAAACCCTCGGCAGTTACAGGAGCAGGGCCTGGATCCTGTCCCAAGGGGAGACAGTCACCCCCCAATAGGGCCTCCCAGCCGATATCCTGGAGAACCCCAATGACCAGCCAGCCTGACCCCTCCTGCGTCTGCACAGGAATCCGGGCCATAGGCAGGGCGAGGGGCTTCACCCCAGGGACCTTCACCCAGGTCCCACAGCCCCTCAGCATCTGCGGCTGCACCACCACAGTTCCCTCTGTCCCAGGGCCTCGCCCCTGCAGGCGTGTTTCCCCATTGACCCCTGGGCAGCCCCCTATGTCTCTCCGCTCCACCATCGCCAGTCCATGCTGCTGCTGCTTCTCCTGCAGCTTTTCCTCAGCCTCTTGCTCTCTCTCACAGTCCTCTCGCTCTCTTGGGCTCTGCTCCAATCCCATCCGTCTCCGATCCCCTGATGAGGAACCCAATCGTGAAGACCCTTGTCTGGTTGGGGACCAGACTCTCGGGGATGCCTGGCTGCTGCTCCAGCTGCTCCCAGATCCTTTTGTAGCCCCATCTGGGTCAGGAATCTGCTCCTCAGAGCGGTCCTCCTCCTCCAACTGCACGATTAACTGTGCCTTGGTGAACTTCCCCATGCGTAACTCTCTCTTTGTGCACAGGATCACAATGTCCTTCTTAAGGAGCTGGTGACAGGCCATCACCTCACTGTTCCCAATTGGCTCTGGACTCACAGGCCTGTGTGCTCTTGGCTCCCCCATGGTTTCCAGGAAGAACCCCTGGTGTGCCAGCCCTTCTTGTGGTCACCACCTCTTTGCCAGGGTTGAGCTGCAGACTCCTCCGCCCCTGGGACTGCTCCTGCAATCCCCAGGGGAACCCTGCTACTGCAAAAATCCTTCTCTCTCCCAGGGTCGAGCGGCAAGCTCCTCCGCCCCTGAGACTGCTCGCTGCAGTCCTCAGGGGGACCCTGTTACTCCAACAGTCCTTCTCGCTGGTCACACACTCCCAGAGGTTAACTGCCCCCTGAAACCGTCTCTCTCTGAGCCTTCAGCACGCCTGGTCTTCACTCTCCCTCCTCTGTTTTACTGCTCCCCAGTCACTTACTGCAGAAAGCACCATCCACGGGGTGCAGCATCTCCCTCCGCTGCCACCAGTTGTCACGGAGTCCCCGGGCGATGCTCTGGAACAGCTCCCCACAAAGCCAGTCAGGACTTTGGGGAGCCTCCTCTCCCTCGGAGCAGACTTGTTCAGGGCAAGAAGCTCACACGTCTTCACCTCCTGGGTCTCTCCTTGGAGCATTCAGCATCCTCTGCCCCTCCGTGTGCTTCCCACAGCAAGTCCACCCAGGCGGGGTCCTGGGGAAGCCACAGGGTTCTGCACCCCCACTTGGCAGTCAGGCGTGACTCTTAGCCAGCAAAACAGAGGTTTATTCGATGACAGGAACAGAGTCTAAAACAGAGCTTGTAGATACAGCGAACCAGACCCCTCGGCCGGCTCCATTCTGGGGGGCAGTGAGCCAGACCCCTAGGTCTGCACTTCACTCCTTGTCCCCAGGCAGCTCCAGACTAACCACCCCCTCCAACCCCTCCTCTCTGCTCAGCCCCTTTCCCGGGCCAGGAGGTCACCTGATCCCTTTGTCTCCAACACTTTCAGTTGGCACCTTTGCAGAGGAGGGGCCCAGGCCATCAGTTGCTAGGAGACAGAGTGCCAGCCATTTAGGGCCACTGGCCCCTTCCTCTGCAGCAATCACACACCCTTATCCCACCGCCTAGATACTTAAGAACTGCACAGGGGACACTGAGGCACCAACACAGTGTTCAGAGCAAACATTAAAACAGTCCCAGTTCATCACACAAGCACCCTACCCTAGAGTGGGAAGCGCTACCTATAGGAACCCTAACCCTGGCGCCAAGTGCCCTACCCCTAGGAACCCTAACCCTAGGGCGGGAAGACCTACCCATAGAAAGCCTAACTCTAGCTCGAAGTGCCCTACCCTTAGGAACCCTAACCCTAGTTCCAAGTGCCCTACCCTTAGGAACCCTAACCCTAGGGCGGGGCACCTTACCCATAGGAACCCTCACCCTAACTCCATGTACACTACCCTTAAGAACCCTAACTCTAGCTCCAACTACCCTACCCTTAGGTACCCTTACCCTAGAGTGGGAAGCGCTACCTATAGGAACCCTAACCCTGGCTCCAAGTGCCCTACCCTTAGGAACCTTAACCCTAGGGCAGGAAGCCCTACCCATAGGACCCCTAACCCTAACTCCAGCTACCCTACCCTTAGGAACCCTAAGCCTAGCTCCAAGTTCCCTATCCATAGGAACCCTAACCCTAGCTCCAAGTGCCCTAGCAACAGGAACCCTAACCCTAGCTCCATGTGCCCTACCCTTGGGAACCCTAACCCTAGGGCGGGAAGCCCTACTTATAAGAACCCTCACCCTAGCTCCAATTGCCCTACTTTTAGGAACCCTAACCCTAGGGCGGGAAGCCCTACCCATAGGAACCCTAACCCTAGCTCCAAGTGCTCTACCCTTAGGAACCCTAACCCTAGGGCGGGAAGCCCTACCCATAGGAATCCTAACCCTAGCTCCAAGTGCCCTACCCTTACGAACCCTAACCCTAGAGAGAGAATCCCTACCCATAGGAACCCTCACCCACACCCTAACCCAACCCTAACCCTAACCCAACCAGAACCTTAACCCCCTAACACCTAACCTTACCCTAACCCTCACCCTAACCCTGATCTGACCCTAATCCTGATCTGACCCCAACCCTAACCCAATCCTAACCAACCCCGACCCTAACCTAACCCTACCCTGACCCTAAGCCCTAACCCAAACCCTAACCTTAACCTCTAGCCCCTAACCCTCACCCTGATCTGACCCTAACCCTAACCCATCCCTAACCCAAACACACCCCGACACCAACCCTACCCTCACCCCTAAACTTAATGCCTACCTCAACCCTAACCCCTACCCCAACCCTACCCTACCCCATCCCTGACCCTAAACCCTACCCCTAACCCCAACCCTAATTCTAATCCTGACCCTAGGGTTAGGTCAGGGTCTGTGTCAGGGTGAGCTCTGAAGACAGCACTGCTGCCAGCAGCACCACAGAAGTCAGGGTGGCAGTGGGGCTGTCCCAGGATGCACTACTGATTGCTGCTCTGATGCCTCCTCCTGGTCACTCTGGGGATTAGCTCTTGAGGATGACCCTCCTGTCCACAGTTTGAACACCATCATTCTGTCTCTCCCTCCCTAAGCCTAGCTCCAAGGTCCCTACCCATAAGAACCCATAGACAGCCCCTCTTTTACTAGAATTCAAAAAGATATTTTAAGCCTCACATTGGCTGCCAAGTAAATGTGGGGGTAACTACTCTTTGAAACATATGTTAGAGCTTTGAGTTTTGCTTGAAAAAGCTATTAATTTTAAAGGAATTTCATAAACAATGTGTTAATCATTTGGAATCGAATGATTACCAGTAAGAAGAATTTTTCCATTTTAATTTCAAACTTTACTTTCCACACTATTATCTGCACTCATGAGAATTTTTGGCTGCTTATTTATATATTTACCATGAAACAAGTTTTTTTATGTTCTTACAGAGCATTTGTAAGCCTTTCAATACAGTTAAAACTACTGAAACAGAAAAGCAAACAGGATGAGGCAGTGAAATTGTTGCATACTCCATAAAGCCTCCATCACACACACCACCTACTACTAAACCGCTGTTAGGAAAAGTTCTTTGCTTGTTTCCCCATCTATAATATGGGGATGATCACACACCTTCCTTTGAATCTGTGAATGAGAAGCCCTGCCTAGGACCTAAAAAAGCTGTTCCAATTATGCTAACACTAGACCCCAGTTCTCATGCATACCTTCTTGCCTTGGTTTCGTTTGAAGCAAAATGCACAAATTCAGTTATTGGAAAACTTCTTTATGCTGCAGATTTCTTGTTCACTCATGGCAAAAAGCTCTGATTTATAAAGGTAGAAATCTGTCTTTTACACAACCAGGCCCAAAAGAGATTTGGCCCTGTTCCTGCAAACACAGGTGCACACGAGCTGTGCTACACATACCTATGCAGTCGCTGGGTATTTCCAGGACCAGGCCCATCCCCAGCACCCAGGCAACATACACAGCATGGCATTCAAGTCAGATGCTCACAGGGGAACGTGACACTGGGGACGATACAGCTGGCAGGGAATAGGGCGGCACTTTAGGGAGGGAGGGAGTGATTCTGGGCCCCAGCTGCAGTCTGCCAAACCCCAATAACCCTGAACTGCCACTGGACATCATTGGGCTGGACGGGCACAGGAAGCAGCCTGCAATTCCCATGGCACACCAGGGCCAGCAAGGCGCCGCAGGCGGGTTTACTCAATCTCTGCCTGGCGCCCCGCTCGCCGCCCTGACAACAGGAGAGCGCGGACCGGAAGTTATGTTACCAGATATGTAAAAGCTCTAATATTGTTCGACTAGAAACAGTGCCCGGAAGTAGTTGGTGCGGAACTTTAAACCTGTCTGTCGGGCACAGTAACTGCACGTTAGTTGCCGCGGTAGCGCTTTAATAGTGTCCTACTTGGGATAGCGACCGAGAGTTATTGGTTGCGCTAAGCACGTTAATACAGTCCCACGAGGACAGCGTCCAGAAATTATTCACTACGGCAAACTCACTAATACTAACCCACCGGGAACAGCGACTGGAAATCATTCGCCGCGGTGGCCCAAAAGTATTCCCTTGCGGAAAGGGACCGGAAGTCTTTTGCCGAAGTGCTCTCTCTAATAATGTCCCACGGGGAAAGTGATCGGAAGTCTTTTGCCGCAGTGCTCTCTCTAATAGTGTCCCTTGCGGAAACGGACCGGAAGTCTTTTGCCGCAGTGCTCTCTCTAATAATGTCCCACGGGGAAAGTGATCGGAAGTCTTTTGCCGCAGTGCTCTCTCTAATAGTGTCCCTTGCGGAAATGGACCGGAAGTCTTTTGCCGCAGTGCTCTCTCTAATAGTGTCCCTTGCGGAAACGGACCGGAAGTCTTTTGCCGCAGTGCTCTCTCTAATAGTGTCCCATCGGACGTAGTGACCGGAAGTAATTTCTCCAGTTCGTGCTCTAATAATGTTCTACGGGGAACTGTGACCGAAAGTTATTTGCCCCGCTACGTGCTCTAAGCGTCGCACCACGAGCAGCTCCAGAAGTTTTCGCTCTATTACGTGCTCTAATAACATAACACCAAGAACAGTTCCCGGACATCGCCATGGTCACTGAGCGGAAGCTGTCCTGCCTTTACCGCTCGGGCTATTGGGGTGCAGGAACAACCGGCGATTCCGTGGGGAGGGCTGGAGGGGATTGGAGACTAGGGGCGGGGATTGGCAGCGGACCTGGGAGAGTTAGGGGCATGGGGGTCCGTGGTGCAGCCCGGGCTGGTTTGCGCGACTCCCTAAGCACAGCAGGGAGACTATTCCCACACATCCCCATCACCGTGACATCAGCACCTCCCCGCCTCTGACTTTCTCCAGCCTCGCCTCGGCAACGCCTGAACATGGTAAGTTCCGGTCACGCCTCACAACGGCTGACTGGAGATGGAGTCAAAGGGAACACACTACCTTTCCCACAATGCACCGTTTCCGTCCTCCGCCGACTGCCCCGGTGCTGCTCAACAGAGCGCGTCAGCTGTATGTGTCAGCGGCCCCTCCACCCACTGAACTGGGAACTACACTCCTGCTTTGGACTCCCCTGGCACAGACGACACAGCCCCTTCCACCCTAACCCTAAACCTAACCCCCCAACCCCAACCCTACCCCTGACCCCTAACCCTACCCCTACCCCTAACCCTGAACCCCAAACTTAACCCTCACCCTACCCTAACCCTCAGCCTCACCCTAAACCTGACCCTCACCCTCACCCCAACCATAACCTAACCTACCCTAGACCCCAACCCCGACCCTAAACCCTAATCCCAACCCCAACACTTAACCCTAAACCCTAACCCTCACCCGTACCCGACCCTGACCCCTGAATCTGACCCTAACCCGACCCTCACCCTCACTCTAACGCTAACCCTCTAACCTGACCCAAACCCTAACCCTAAATCCCTAACCCCAACCCTAAGCCCCAGCCCCAACACCAACCCCTAACTCTAACCCCCTAACCCTCTAACCCCTAACCCTAAATTGTAACCCCTACCCTCACCCTCACCCCGAACCCTACCCTAACCCTAAACCTACCCCTAACCTGAAACCCTAACCCTAACCAAACCCTTACCCTAACCCTTGTCCCTGACCCCAACCCCAACCCCAACCCCAACCCCTAACCCTAAACCCTAACCCACCCTAATCCTAACCTTGACCCTGACCCTGACCCTAACAACCCTAACCCTGATCCTGACCTAACCCTAAACCCTAACCCTAAAGCCTAAACCCTAACCCTAACCCCTAACCCTAACCCTAACCCTGAACCTTAAACCCTATACCCTAACCTCAACCCTAACACTGACCCCTAACCCAACCCTATCCATAACCCCCTAACCATAACCCTCACCCTAACCTAACCCTCACCGGACCCCTGACCCTAAACCCTAACCCCAAACCGACCCTAACCCTAAACCCTCACCCTAACCCTAGGGCGGGGCACCCTACCCACAGGAACCCTAACCCTAACTCCAAGTGTCCTACCCATAGGAACCCTAACCCTAGCTCCAAATTCCCTACCCATAGGAACCCTAACCCTAGCTCCAGGTGCCCTATCCTTAAGAACCCTAACCCTAGGGAGAGAAGCCCTACCAATAGGAACCCTAACCCTAGCTCCAAATTCCCTACCCATAGGAACCCTAACCCTAGCTCCAGGTGCCCTACCCTTAAGAACCCTAACCCTAGGGAGAGAAGCCCTACCCATAGGAACCCTAACCCTAGCTCAAAGTGCCCTACCCATAGGGACCCTAACCCTAGCTCCAAGTGCTCTCCCCTTAGGAACCCTTAACCTACGACAGGAAGCCCTACCTATAGGAACGCTAACCCTAGCTCCAAGTGCCCTACCCTTAGGAACCCTAACCCTAGGGCAGGAAGCCCTACCCATAGGAACTCTAACCCTAGCTCCAAGTGCCCTACTCTTATGAACCCTAACCCTAGGGAGAGAAGCCCTACCCATAGGAACCCTCACCCAACCCAAACCCGAACCCCCTAATCCTAATCTGACCCTAATCCTAACCCTAGAGCGAGAAGTCCTACCTATAGGAACCCTAACCCTGGCTCCAAGAGCCCTACCCTTACGAACCCTTATCCTAGCGACAGAAGCCCGCCATAGGAACCCTAACCCTAGCCCCAAGTGCCCTACTCATAGGAACCCTAACCCTAGAGTGGGGCACCATACCCATAGGAACCCCTAACCCTAGCTCCAAATGCCCTACCCATAGGAACCCTAACCCTAGCTCCAGGTGCCCTACCCTTAAGAACCCTAACCCAGGGGCTGGAAGCCCTACTCATAGGAACCCTAACCCTAGCTCCCAGTGCCCTACCCTTAGGAACCCTAACCCTAGTGAGAGAAGCCCTACCCATAGGAACCCTCACCCTCACCCTAACCCAATCCTAAACTAACCTAACATGAACCCTGACCCGAACCAAAACCCCCTAACCCTAACCTAACCCTAGAGCGGGAAGCCCCACGTATAGGAACCCTAACCCTGGCTCCAAGTGCCCTACCCTTAGGAACCCTAACCTTAGGACAGGAAGCCCTACCCATAGGACTCCTAACCCTAGGGTGGGAAGCCTGACCCACAGGACCCTTAACCCTAGCTACAAGTGCCCTACCCTTACAAACCCTAACCCTAGAGAGAGAAGCCCTACTCATAGAAAGCCTAACCCTAGCTCGAAGTGCCCTATGCACAGGAACCCTAATCCTACCTCCAAGTGCTCTACCCTTATGAACCCTAACCCTAGGGCGGGAAGCCCTACCCAAAGGAACCCTAACCCTAGCTCCAAGTACCCTACCCTTAGGAACCCTAACCCTATAGCCAAGCTCCCTACCCTTAGGAACTCTACCCCTAGGGCAGGAAGCCCTACCCATAGGAACCCTAACCCTAGCTCCAAGTGCCCTACCCTTAGGAACCCTAACCCTAGAGTGCGAAGCCTTACCTATAGGAACCCTAACCCTGGCTCCAAGTTCCCTACCCATAGGACCCCTAACCCTAGCGCCAAGTACCCTACCCTTAGGAACCCTAAGCCTAGCTCCAAGTTCCCTACCCACAGGAACACTAACTCTAGTTCCAAGTGCCCTAGCGACAGGAACCCTAACCCGAGCTCCAAGTGCCCTACTCATAGGAACCCTAACCCTAGCTCTACGTGACCAACCTTTAGGAACCGTAACCCTAGGGCGGGAAGCTCTACCCATAGGAACCCTCACCCTAGCTCCAAGTGCGCCACCCTTAGGAACCCTAACCTTAGGGCAGGAAGCCCTACCTATAGGAACCCTACCCTAGCTCCAAGTGCCCTACACTTAGGAACCCTAACCCTAGGGTGGGAAGTCCTACCCATAGGAAGCCTAACCACAGCTCGAAGTGCCCTACCCTTAGGAACTCTAACCCCAGCTCCAAGTTCCCTACCTATAGGAACCCTAACCCTAGGACAGGGCACCCTACCCATAGGAACCCTCACCCTAACTCCACGTGCCCTACCCTTAGGAACCCTAATCCTAGGGTGGGAAGCCCTACCTATAGGAACTCTCACTCTAGCTCCAAGTGCCCTACCCTTAGGAACCCTAACCCTAGGGCGGGAAGACCTACCCATAGAAAGCCTATCTCTAGCTCGAAGTGCCCTACCCTTAGGAACCCTAACCCTAGTTCCAAGTGCCCTACCCTTAGGAACCCTAACCCCAGCTCCAAGTGCCCTACCCATAGGAACCCTAACCCTAGGGCGGGGCACCTTACCCATAGGAACCCTCACCCTAACTCCACGTACCCTACCCTTAGGAACCCTAACTCTAGCTCCAACTACCCTACCCTTAGGTACCCTTACCCTAGAGTGGGAAGCGCTACCTATAGGAACCCTAACCCTGGCTCCAAGTGCCCTACCCTTAGGACCCCTAACCCTAGGGCAGGAAGCCCTACCCATAGGACCCCTAACCCTAACTCCAGCTACCCTACCCTTAGGAACCCTAAGCCTAGCTCCAAGTTCCCTACCCATAGGAACCCTAACCCTAGCTCCAAGTGCCCTAGTGACAGGAACCCTAACCCTAGCTCCAAGTGCCCTAGCAACAGGAACCCTAACCCTAGCTCCATGTGCCCTACCCTTGGGAACCCTAACCCTAGGGCGGGAAGCCCTACTTATAGGAACCCTAACCCTAGCTCCAAGTGCCCTACCTTTAGCAACCCTAACCCTAGCTCCAAGTGCTCTACCCTTAGGAACCCTAACCCTAGGGCAGGAAGCCCTACCCATAGGAACCCTCACCCATACCCTAACCCAACCCTAACCCTAACCCAACCAGAACCTTAACCCCCTAACACCTAACCTTACCCTAACCCTCACCCTAACCTCTAGCCCCTAACCCTGATCTGACCCCAACCCTGATCTGACCCCAACCCTAACCAACCCCGACCCTAACCTAACCCTACCCTGACCCTAACCCAAACCCTAACCTTAACCTCTAGCCCCTAACCCTCACCCTGATCTGACCCTAACCCAAACCCACCCCGACACCAACCCTACCCTCACCCCTAGCCTTAATGCCTACCTCAACCCTAACCCCTACCCCAACCCTACCCTACCCCATCCCTGACCCTAAGCCCTACCCTTAACCTTAACCCCAACCCTGTAACCCTAACCCTACCCTCACCCCTAACCCTACCCCTAAACACCAACACCAACCCAAAACCCCACCTCACGCTGACCCTAAACCTAACCCCTACCCTAACCTACCCCATCCCTAAGACCTTACCCCTACCCTCACCCTGACCCTAACCCTACCCCTAACCCATAACCCCCACCCTCACCCCTTACCCCAACCGAACCCTAGCCCTAACCTAACCCTAACCCTTCTGGGAGCAGATATTGCCTTCTGGGAGCAGTGATTGACTTTGGGGGGGCCGTGATCGACTTCTGGGAGGA